>JAPMOQ010064962.1:1046258-1094086 GCA_026543055.1 Argiope trifasciata | reverse complement strand
CCCTTTACATATTTCTTAATCAAGAAAGTAATTAATAACAAACAACAAAGTTTCTGAATTCAAACTGATAATGCAAATGGATATCAGGAATTTCTTACCTAATTAATAAGCAATAATTTTCTACATTTAAAAATAACAATTATTTAGATCTGAAACAATACTTTTGCATCAGTAATGGTTCAACATTAATTTAATCAATATATGATATGATTGTCGTCTGTCTAGGGAAGATGTGAAATTAGCAAACATTAACTATCCAGCATAACCGTACGTTTTTAATTTTTTTTTCTTTGAAAATAACATAACAAGTGGTACTTATCTGAACTTACAAAATAGTGTGTTTCACACATTTAAGAGATATCTCAGAATGAAAACTGGTATTACAACAGACACATTTGTGCATCCTATTATGATTTGAAGACTTGTTTTAATGGAACTCAAGCAAACAAATGGTTAGATACAGAATAACTTCTTTTTGAATGCATGTTATCTTTCCAGATCACAATAAATATATATATATACATATATATTTTGAGGAAATGTCTGGAACCAGATTCTTACCGCGGCAATTGTCATGTATGACGACTATCTATAATTCCATCGGTGGGTTTTACCAGTAATGTTTTTAGAACAGTAGTCAATAATTCGGCCACTTTCAAAATTCTTTATCCTTAATTATAATAAATTAAATTAATTATAATTCTTTATCCTTAATTATATATCCTTAATTATAATTCTTAATTATAATTTCCAAAATTTTACACTGTTATTTAATGTTTATATAACTAATGTCCAAAATGCATATAATTTTTTTTATATTTACGATATTTATTAATGAGTCATTCATTACAAGAAAAAAATCATCAAAATCAATGAAAGATCGTTAAAAATATATCATTATGACACGGCACGATTAAAAAGATGTTAGAGTTCAACAAATTACTCTGGAATCCAGATTGAACAAAATTTTGGTTGCAAAAATCAGGAGCATTATTTTAGAATTTTAAAAAAATTCAGGAACAACATAACGCTTACAACTAGCATCTATAATAAACTTCTGAAATGTCCACTTTCGATAATATTATTTTTTTTTCGTAATCAAAATCTTTTTATAGCAATAATTTTGGATACAAATACTTAGGCATAAAAAAATTTTAATACTCATGCAGAAATTTAGAAAAGAATATTTATTTTATGATACCATTTGATTGCACCATTTTTTTTCCTTCTAAGTTTCGCAATTTTTATTTATTACAAATATGGTAATTCACCAAGAAATAAATTCATTTATTAATTTAATAATTCAATATTTATTTGTGAATGTTCCTTCAAAAGTAAATTAATGTAAAAATAAGAAAAGATATAAATTTTCGTCGGATGTATTAAAAACCAGTAGAACAAATAAATTGTGATAGTTAAAGGATAAGATATGACGTTCAATAAATGTAAATGGCAATATATATGTTAATTTTTTTAATACAGTCCTTGAAGTTTCGCAGCGCAGTAAAGAAAATCTAACGCGTGTTTACGAAAAAAAGGTTATTTTTTTTTCTTAACACAATTTAATTAATAGAAATGTATTACAGATCTATAATTTTCGTAAAAATGTCTAATTTCACCTTTCTAAAATGCTGTATTGTTTTTAGTTATAATATCCATTATGCAGATTAAATTTCATGAGGCCAGAAGTACAAAAACTCAAAACAAACAAACAAAATTCGAAATAGATTTTTTTTTTCTATGGTGACAGTAAAACTTTTCGAATTTTTACTTTGCATGCTAAGAAGCAGAAGAAAAAAAAAAACTAATTCCTGAAATTCTAGAAAGTTAATTCAACGTAAAATTAAACAAAAGATATTATATTGACGATAGCCTTTTCTCATATGTTGATTTTCCAGCTGGAAGGATATTCTGGCACGGAAACTGTTTTACAGAAAACTCTCTTAATGGGACAGGAAACCGGTTGGTGCAACTTTGGAACAAGGGAAAAAAAAAAAAAAAAAAAAAAAAAAAAAAAACTAGGAGATAGTTACAAGCCCATTTCCTCTTACGAAGGAACACTTTTACAATAAATGATTTCATGCTCATGCCTTCTTTACATGGTAAAATGTAACTATTTAATAGGTAATATCTATATTCAAGTTGAAGAAAACTGAATTTACATCTCATATCTTTCCAAATTCAATCTTTTTAATAATAGTGTTTGAAGGAAAGTTTGCTTCCTAAAGATTAAATAATCATATTTATTTAAAATATGGAAAGGATTTTACAAGCTGGTTTCGAAGATAAATAAAGTTACTACTTATTTTTAACCTCCGCTACTCAAAAAGAATGAATTTCTTCCCGAGGTCCATACATCTTAACTGGAAAATATATTCAAGAACTTAAGGCATTAATTATTGTTGTTATAATGTTTATTTTTCCTTCTATATGAGTATAATGATATGTTACTCCGTTTGTTTAATAGTTAGAATCGCTCATTCAGAAGTTTTTGTTTAATCACATGCGATATTGATTCATTGATGCGATATTTGATTTGATGCAACGCATTCATTGATTTGATCATAACCTTCAATAAAAGCCAAAAATCTATTTAACTAACATATTGATATTATTAAAAATTACGAACTTTTTTTTGTTTATAAGAATTATGCTATTTAGTTATCGATTAAAAATTTCACTTTATGAAATGTTTTTCTCAGATATTTCTTTTCTTAGTAATTAAAAATCCGCAAATTTCGAAAGCAATATATGATTTTGAAGTTATCAAATTCTTTTAATATTTCTTGAGATTAAAATTCACATAATTTAATATAAAAAATAGTCAGAAATTTTCATCCAAAATTTATTTTTTTAAAATTTAATAACAATACGACAACATTTACTTACCATAGACTTAGATCGTATATAATAAAAAAATAGATACAATAAAGTGCTAAATTAAGCAAGCAAAGAAGCTAATTTTATTTTAATCGATAGTAATGGTCAATTTAAATTCTAATACCTTCATAGGCACAACCACTAAATTCAAACCGAAGCAAAAGAGATTTTCCTCGGAAAGAAATACAAAGTAGAATTTACAACATTTCTTTCAATGTACAGAGGAGAAAACTGTAATTTAATTAGGAATGTGACAGACTGAAATTATTTTCTACATGGGAGATGATAGAGATGAATATGCACAAGTGTCTTTTATTATGCTCATTTGATTACACCATATGAAAAAAATCTGTTCATGTATTCGGAAACCATTCCAGGAGAACCATTCTTCAATTCAGCTGTCATGGATATAAAGGCTAAAGCAACATGAACTGTCGGATTGCTACTGAAAGCTCATAGCCTCCTGTAGACTGTCAACAAGTTGTTCCTTAACCACTCAGGAGTTTCCATCAGAAAATTTTGATCTGACAAATTTCCCATTGATAACAATTTACATTTTCAACTTGACAACAATTTCCTTTTTTTTAGCACTTTCATTTTACGTTTCCAATAAATTTTCACTCTTTAATTATAAAATCACAAATGTATCCAATGATTTTTTCCCTCGTAGAATTAATACAATTTATCATTTACAAATTTGGTGTATTTTGAAGTGACCTTATCTCTGGCTTTTCTAAATCTATTAATTTCATTGAATCCTTTCTTTATGTCCCATCATATTTTTATATCGTATAAAATATTGAGAATACAAAACAGGAGGGAAAAATATATAATTGTATCCTAGCTCAATTGTTGATATCGGAAAAAGAAAAATGTCCCTCCTTGAGCGCTTATTAATTAAACTCCTAGACAGCAGATGCTCCGTGCTGTATCAGCTAGTTTAATTGTGTTTAACCAGCGTTATTATATAATCAGTTTAATTATGCCCTAAGCAATTGCTTGAAAATGTAATCAGTTTGATTATGCAATTATGTCAAACAGTTAAAAATGTATCTATATAAACTAAATATGAAAAAAAATGTCAATTCGACCCTGCGAGCTAAATTCATATTTTTTTTCCTTTACTTTAATCCTTTATACGTTTCATAGTTGTAAATTCGAAAGAAAAGGTTTACCTTTTTCCGTATAATCAAAAGAAATTCATGTGTGTGTGTGTGTGTGTGTGTGTGTGTGTGTGTGTGTGTGTGTGTTATGGCTCCAAAATAGTACATTAAATGAAAAATTAAAACTGTCATTAATATTTTATATAAAAAATAATCGTATTAATCAAAGACTGGTATTTTCTGCATTAACATGGAATACTGGTTTAATCAAATAAATTTATTATTTTGGAAACTACTGAAATTATTTGGAAAATTCCTGAACGAAATCGCTGTGTTATTCCTATTTTCTATGTTTTCACATAAAGCTGAAAATAAGGGAAGCCATTTCTCAAGAATTCTGATAAAAAATTTATGCAAACAATAATTCTTTTTTGTTATTTTAATTTTTAAATTTTGTTGCAACATTCCAGCATTTTACTTATAAAATATATCCAAAGAATAATCGAGTTCTTGAATCTTTTGAGACATCTATGAGATTTCAAATGTCTTATCACAAAATTAAAACAATACAAAGCTCCTAAAATCGGTTTGAGTAAATTATGCATAATTTATATTTATATGTAATATTCTAAAATACACAGTAGATTTAAAAAATCAGGCGTGGAAAATACCAAAAGACAAAACATCGTGAGGTCAAATTTCGATTCTTTTATTAAGTAAGGTTGACGTAATAATGTACGAAGACGTAACGAAAGAATATCCCCTTTTGAAAGGTTATATTAACGAAGAAAGAAAAGTTGCAACCTATGTTGGCTACCCATTTTAAGATAAATCTATTAAAACTAAAAAAAAGCTATAGTTTTCATTGCGACTAATACACACACACACAAAAAAAAAACCCTGAAGGATTCCACTCAATATCATAATTCAAGCGACACTTTTAAAAGCATATCCAGTGTTGTGAAAGTTTGAAGAGCTATGGTTATTCTTATTTTGATTGATTCATTATTGGCTGACATTAGCGGCAAAAACACTTGATCTTTTAAACACTCCCCTTCAATAGAAAAAAAGGCCCATGTTGCTGTTTCGAAAAGGTAACTGGAGATGTGCCGCGCTTTCAACCCTTCACTGTGGCAATTTTATCAAAGCATCTTCAAGCAGATAACGACATCTCTCGCCAAGGAAATTAAACTTCAGCACATACTCTTCGCAACAGTTCGAAATAAGCGGTATTTTTGTAGGCGATATAATCTCTCGAATTTTAGTTTTTATCTTTTATCTTACGTTTCCACATGATATATGAATGAAGTGATTAATACCGAAGATGTTTCGCAAATTGAAAATAACGAGATCCAAATTTTAATGTCACTGATTTTGACTTTAAAAAATGCTAAGTGAATTACTAAAAATTAATAACGTGATTATAATTATAGTTTTTTATTACAATTTCTTTATAGCTTTTTTAAATATAAATATAGAAAAAATTTCTATAAATACACAATCCTTTGACTTAAAATATAGTTTTTTTATTTACATAAGCTTATATCTATCTTTAACAACTAAATCTGAAATATGTGCAGCTATAATTAAACACATCTAAATAGCTTCCATCCATAAATTCATTCCCCACATATCTTATTTTAATTCTCAGTAATTTAAACAGAAAAAACAAAATGCCATAAACCAAGAATTTTTATTTTTTTTCTCATTTAATTCATTGTTGGATTTTATTAGGGAATTTTAAATACTCATCCGAGCTGAAGTATAATTTCATTTCATATAAACACCTTTCAAAGTCATATTGAAAGAATATTTCAAAGTATATCGAATTTAAAAATTTTATTTTTACAATTTCAGAATAAAATCTTTATTCCCAGAATCAAATTCTAAAATTAACTTCCAAAGGCTAAAAGGAAGAAAAAAAATCCTTTAGAGGATTCTTTAAAATGCCTCCTACTCTGCTCCTAGCGTTTTTAAAGAGAAAATTGTTCTTTCGTTAAGTTTCAAGAAAGAGATTCAATAATCCTTATATATTGCTTTTAAGATTCATCACACAATGACTTCAACTATATACCTCTTTCATTGAAGGTTTTCTCAAATATTAATTAACTATTACATTGACATATCAACAAATAAAATTTTTATTTATTTTTAAAACTCAAAAAAATTGGTAGACATTCCAAAATTTTACGAATTTCAAAGGGACCTTTTTTTAAAATAACGTATCGTGTTTATACTAGAAAGAACTAGAAGATTATTTGGACAAAATATATCTTGCAATAATAAAATGCATCATCTTTACTATGTAATCTGTCAGTATTTCTGAGATGCAAGTATAAAGAAATTAGAATAAATTCTGGAAGTTTAAGCATTATTGTAGTAAGTTTATGCTACCTATTTCGAACCGAACATAGACAGACGTACCTACATAAAGTAGCAACCAGGGCAAAAATAATGCAAATGAAAAACATATAAAAAAAAGAGAAAACATTTTAGCAAACATCTAAATTCTTCACTGATATAAATAATACATCGCATTACTAAATACAATTCTTTAACATAATTTATTATCTCAATATAATAGTACGCACAAATGCAAATAGCTCGTATAGTTTAGCATTCCATAAGTAGCAAAATATCTAAAAATGTTAAACTCCTAGCAAGATAGTGTCTCTGATTTACATAATTATATTTTAGACAAATTAAATCACAAATGATTCTAATGGTTAAAACAATAGTTATATTTATAAAATAGTCAAAAATTGCAAGTTTATCTAGTAATATTGCATGAATCCAAAACATAAATCCGTAAAAAAGAGAATATGACGATTTTTTTAGCGAAATAATCAGTGAAAAATGTCTATTGTTTTAGATGTTATGATTCTTTCGAAAGGGCTCGTGTACACTTAATAAAAAATTATATGGTAAGTCTGATCATTAAATAAAATTATTTAACGCTTAAATTCATTCAATGAGAGCACCAGGAAAGTTAATTCCCTCTTACTGACTTTTAATAATTTAAAAATTGAGGAAATTCTTTTTTTAGAAAAAGCTCTCTGAGATATGGCAATCTTTCTCCACAGAAGGAAAAAACGATTTAAAGATATAATAATGCATCGAAATGCTAGTAGTTTTGATGTGAATTTCAACAATGAAAACTTTTGTTGCAAATCATATTTCAAAATATTCTAAACCATTGAAACCGCTGAACACTAATACAAATAATTTGTATTATCGGAAAGATTATGTTCGAAATTTTTAATCGGTGTAAAAAAATTATTTTTGTTAGATAAAAGTTTCAGAAATTATCAGCTAAAAACGCAGGAAACGTTTCTTATTTTTAATAAATTAAAACTTCAGATAAAGTTGTAAAAAATCACTCTGAAGTGCACGTTCTTATTCTCCAATGTGTATTTTACAGGCATTGATAGAAATTTAATAGCAAAACGTCGTATTTGAAAAACAAACACATAGAATGCCGTACTTGAAAGTCATCGATAACATGTAAACATTAAAGGTTTATGGTTGTGCTGTTAATCCACTTATGTACAAATGCATCAAAAATCAATAGTTATACAAACCCTTATTGTTTTAAAATCCTCAATAATCTTGATAAAATATTGAATCCTAGTGGGCATCAAAATTAATGACGTAAAATTCATAGTACAAGCAATTATATACTTAACCAGGGTGGGTAGTGAGAAAGTGCTGCAAAAATTAAGTACTTTTAAGCCCTTTTTAAGCACCATAGCCGAAAAAATTATGCACCTTTGTACATGTACCCATATATATACCTTATTTTTTCTAATCCTAGGTTATTTTCTGTTTTATTATAATGTATAATTTTAATTGAAATTTTTTAAAATTAATTTTAAATGTGCATTTTTAAAATTTTAATATTTATTTCAGTATTTTCATAATATTTGCTTGGTGTCTTATATTGTAAAACAAATGATGTCTTTTTGTGGTTTTGACAAAAACAGAAAAGGACAATAAAAATGAAAAAAAAAAACCTATCAACTCCAAAAATTTAAATCAACTTTTAAAAGAAGAGAACTATTTAGAGCACTACATGCAAAAGAAGTTCAACTAATTCGTTGTATTTTGCTCTTATGGAATAACCCTTCCAATATTTCAATACGATGCCCAAAGTTGCCCGAATGACCGAAAAAAAAGTTCCTTAACCATTATCTAACTTGGATTTAAACTCTTGTATCACGGAATGCTTCCCTGTCGTCGGTTTTCTTTTTTGATATATCCAGTAAACAAATATTTATTACTGTTATCGATTTAACGTATTCATCGAATGCGGAAACAATAAGACAATGTCTTATGCTGAAACTAAAAAAAATATCTTCTCTGCACTTCTCGAGAAAATTAAGCACTTTTAAGAACTTTTCTTCCAAGGTGCTTAAAAATGAGTTTTAAATTTAAGCCGTTTTTAAAAGCTTTAAATGATGCTAAACACCTTGTTAACTTAATTTTTAATAATTAAAACTTAACTAAATAAAAACTAATTAAAATCTAATCAGCCTTAAGGAAAATCAAAATTATTATCATGACGTACCTCAGTTTAATAAAGATAAATTAGAGTTAGAAATTAATCCGATGCACTGCAAATATTTTATCTTTATATAAAAGTGGGGAACTACTTTGATATACACCCCCAAATTGAAAATTTGGGGGTGTATATTGACTTTTTTTTCTCGCCAAGCAAAATACCTGCTTTTGGCACCTTTTTATTCTCGCCAAGATGGATTCTCGCGAAACACAAATAATTAATCCTACCTAAAAAGCAACCCTAAAAAGTCCGTAGGGAGTGTCAGATTTGGCGCATAATTTTTAGGGGTGTATATCAAAGTTGTACCAAAAGTGGTTTGATGTCAAAGGAAAAGTACAGCAATTTCAAGCATTAACCTGGATCATTCATACAAGATATAATTTGAGAGAAAAACAGCAGTTTCGACAACATGACATCTTGGTAAAATCCTATTTTAGCCCACCTCTGGCAACTTTTTCAAAATCTCGCCAAACTGAAAGTATTTGAATTAAAAGGTTAAGAAAAAAGAATTCTTACCTTTCGTCAAAAAATTCTTATTATTCGCCAAAGGTGGACTAAAATAAGATCGACCCGATCAATCAATCCCGATCGATCTTTTCAATTTTTGGAGAAATCATGTTTTTACAAATTTTATTTAAAGAACTTATAATTATTCCAGGTTATACACAAGCCATATTCAAATCATAATCTGCAAATACAAACAAGTACTTGAGATCATCCCAAAAAAGAATGCAGTCACGCTCATGTGATTAGTCAAGTACTCCACGCTGATTTATTTTTGGATTTAACACTTATTTTGATAGAGGAAAAAGGATGTGACGTCACAGTGCATAACTATTTTTATGTGTTAGGCTTAATGTGAATTGACTCACCATTTGTACCAAGTAAAAGTGAAAACACAAACAAAGCTACAATAATAAATATTTGAGTTGCTAGCTTAATTAGTTGGAAAATTTACCAATTAATCACAAGTTTTTGTTCTATAAGCTAGTTATCATATCGGTTTTGATCTATAAATACTCACATCTGTTCAAAATTATTGAAAAATCGTTAGACATTGCCAGTTTTACAAAATAAATATTTAATGTAAGTAATAAATAGTAAAAGTTAGACCTATTTCGGAATTTACCAAAATATCTTCAAAGAAAATTTATAAAAATTTACTTGATCCGCAACAAAATGTGCAGCAGTAGTATAGTACCCAATATTTCTCAGCACAAATATCAGGTTTTTGAATACTTCTTGTTAATTAAACAACTAAAAATCATCAGCACTATCAAACAGTTTTAAAATGATATCGAACTATACACGTCATATACCCGAGAACTAAATGTAAGTCCAGAATTATTATCCCAGTTGAAGGAGCTAAACAACAACAACGATGTAATAAAACTTACTCTTTTTCAACAAAATTTTTCAAAATATTCTCCTGCAGTATTTTTATTTTATTTTTCCAAATGCTCATTTAGATTTTGGTCAACTAAAGTAAAATTTACAAATTATGAATTACTTGCGACAAATTGAAAATTCTTTTTCATATACCAAATTGTAATTTGGAGATATAAAAGAGGTAATTCTACTTGCAACTCCTAACGTACATATGCTTCATTAATAAAATTCGTCAGTGGTGTTCTAATAAATGTACCAAAAAATATATAAGGAATAAAAATATCAAGAATACATAATGCCAGTATTAAAATATTTCAGCTTTATTTTAAGATATTTTGATTAATAACAGTAGAAGAGCAAAAAAGTAAATAATCCAAGAAATATATTTGTATAATACAAATTTTAATGCAAAAGAAACTAATAAATTAATTTTAAATGCATAAATATTGTTCTTAATACACACCATAATTAATCTCTCACTAATTAATGGTAATGAGCACGTATATTTATATCAATATTACTGATTAAAATATGTAAAATAAATTTTAATTCAAAACTATAATTGATTAATAATTCTTATTAGCAGACGATTTTTATCAATTCAGTTCTTAAATCATTTTTAGCTATTTCCGAAAAATATGATTTTTGCCTTTTGTGTTTTTCTCAAGATAAACAACAAGAAAAGTAACAGATTATATGTTTCAAAGGCATTGTTCGAACTGTTCGTCTAAGTTGTTAGAAACAGGATAAAAGGCAGTGAGATTGTTTGTAATTTTAATAGTCATTTTAAAGTTGTTTTAATTCTTCCATTATAAAACAGTCGAAAGTTTTACCCGATTACAACGATTTATTAATGTAGCCAATTTATTTTTGGGTATTTCTCACTTTTAAATAAAATGAACAGATTCTGTTTTCCATTTTTAAAAATCACTCTTTGCTTTAATTAATAATTTTCTGTTCAATTTAATTTAAATCAGGTAAATTAATAAAATATTGCATTTTAAGTAATAATTTTTGATAGCGTTACATAAATGACATCTCTAATTATAATTCTAATTTAATTTAACAATTCATAATTAAAGCATTTTTTTCAACAATCTGAAAATGATAGCTGTCATCATTCCCATATTTACAAATTTCACACTTGAAGTAAATATTCAATAAGAAAAATATTCCTCAATAAAAATACACTTTAAACAAAAATAATTCTTTAAATGTATTTTAAAAATAAAAGTGGTTAAATATTAAAAATATTTGCCAATTAATATTATTCTAGCAAAAAAACAATATTCTTAATAAAATAATAACAATGCGTTTTTTAAAATAAAAAATGAAATTCTGTTAATTGAAAATAAACAGAAGAGCAAAATGGCATTTGTTGTTTTCAAACATAAAAATTCCTGTTTGAGATTTTTAAAGTATTAATTTTCTATAACGATGTTTTCCAAACTATGAAATTTATTCTGTTCAAATGGCTTTTCTATGTTTCTTAAGAATTTCGTCATTACTGTTTGTTCTATATTTTCATGTTCTTTTTTTTTTCTTATATCTGTTTCTCATAAAATGTTCTGAAGATATATAAGGTAGTAAAATAAATTATTTGATCAGAATTTTTGATGATAGCGTAAGATTTCCTTGAAATTTCAGTACGATGTTTGCTTTCCCAAAGAGATTTATTATTTCTGCTGCATCATATTTTCATAAATCATTATTCGATAGAAATATTTATCATCGAAAAATTAGGCAGACTTGTGTTAAAATGAATGGCCAATATTAAATTTTGTACAATGCTATCGATTAATAACAAATATTCAAGCGCTTTTATTGTTCTAACAAAAAGAAATGCCTAGTTCGGTTCAAAATATTTAGTGTAAAATCATTAATTTATTATGATTAACTCAAGTTTCATTTTAATAAAAATAATTTCAAAATAAAATAAAGTAAGAAAGGAAATAGTGACTGCAAATTAATAATTTTGAATATCTACATGCGAATTTTTGTTGCTTATGATGCTTGACATAGACAAGTCCGCTGGCTTCGTCAGTGATTGCAAGCAGCTCTTATTTAAATAGCGCCATCTAGAGTAACGGGCGAGATTATATCGATTTATTTTAATACTAAATTTGTGATTTTTCCACATATAAAGTGTAGCGTTATTTTTTCCAATCTTTCTCTTTATAATTATAAATTTTGTTGTCAGTAGCGCAAGTTTTGTTTTGTTTTTAGAAGCGCAGCTAAGCCAAGAGTACGTCTTAGCTACTCACGCATCACATTCGTTATCACAACCCCTTTTTATGTGGTGGCACATTCACATAAAGACAGAAAAGATAAAGAACAACCACACCTGAACCGGGGCTCGAGCCCAAGGCAGCCACACGCTACCCCTATGCCAAAACGGCGGCATGATTAATTTTAAAAAGCTTTACGGCCATTGATCACTCACTTGGGTATTTTTTTCTGTTCAATTAGGCGTGTGGTTTGCATCAATGGGAATTAGAATATTAATAGCTTTTAAATAGATGTACATTGTACAATTCCCACACGTGTCTTATAACAAAAGACGGAAGTGGTTTTGTGTAAAGTATAGTGCATCTGCTTTAAACAACGCCATCTACAATCAATAAAGTTATATATAATTAATTTCATTCTTTGTACTTGTAAACAATGTTTTATTTTCCAAAAAAAGCTTCGAATTTAATATTTGACAAATAATACGGCACTTCCTGATTCACTAAAAAGACTTTACCTTTTTTTAAAATAAATGAATAAGAGTTTTGCCTTACAAACAAATTTTTTATTTTGGGAAAACTTCTTTGGCAGAAAAAATTTTGACCATCCATTTTTTGCTCCTTTCTTTCTTCTCAAAGTATTGCTCCTTCTTTTCTCTAAGAAAAATAAATCAAGGCTTCCAATTGGGGAATAAATAAAAATTGTACTAGAGAAGATAAAATAGACGAATTTTATTCAATGCTTCATAAATAAATAATATTTTTTTTAATTTCAAGTCAATTCTTATTTAGATCAACAAAGAAAATTTTTATTTTAGCAACTCTTTATTAAATAACTACAATTAATATAACTATGTGTATACATATGACAGAATCACATATTAAGTTGTAAAATAGAAAGCGAATTTCCTTGCAGTTTTCCTTTCTGTATACGATGCTGAACTATTATTTTTGTTTGTTTCGAATTATTCGCTTTCTTCCTTTTTATTAAATATATAGCTGATGGTGGTTTATAAGTTCTCATCGCAATAAGAGTATTTTCATTCTTCACCTTTACGTGAAAACTTTTAAAATCCTAGCATTTTATTGATTCAGCTACTGCCTGTCGATTTCAATTTCCCTTACAAACTGCTAAAACCCCATTTAAAGTATTAAAAATTAATAAAATTTAATTAATGAATTAATATTCGAATGAAAAACTGTATAAACATCGTCATCCATTACAAGCTTACAAAAATGTATTTGAACTTGAGTCGATGAATAAAAAGTATTTTATTAACGATTGAAAATTTGAACAAGATATATAAATAAATAGATATGTTGGGTGAGTGTGAATTAATAGTAGAAATTGAAAAAGTAGTTTTGGATTAAAAAGGAAATAGAGCAAGTGCTAAAATATTTCAAACAATTTTATTTTTAAATCAAAAATGCACGCCATGTAGAAAGAATCTCTTCTTTTCCGTATGGATTCTTTGCTTATTGCATATATATATTTAAAGAGAGAGAGAGAAAAAAACTGAACTAATAGTTTGAGTTGGAAAAAAAATAAAGAAGATATACAACTAAAACAATATAGAAAAATGCAATCACAATAATAAAATTTTTTAAACTATTTCTATTCAAGCAAGAAATTAAAATTCTCTTTTGAGCATATAACTAACATAGGCTAACGTTTTTCCATTAATCGCTCTTTTACTCAAATGAGTTTGTTCACTCAGCTTTGCATGAAACCATGGCAATTTTACACAGCCGAGTAAATCACTTTTGTTTTCCTCAAATGTACGCCATCAAACAAAATGTTACCACTTTACAGCACTAGCTAAGGCAGCAAATGATCAACAATGTTATGGTTCAAAGAAATGGTCGGGAAAAGTGATCAACAATCGATCAAGTTATGCGATACCGCAGTCACTTGACTGTGGCATGACTGTCTCTAAAACATTTGGTTATGTCTGTCTGTGGACGCTTGTCTTAATGCTGAATTAAGGGCCTGTAACTTTATTCTAATGAAAGAAGTGTTTTGAATTCCAAAACCAAATCATGGAGGAACATTATATTACCATGAACTAATATCAATAAATGAATAAGGTGAAAGGGACAAATATTATTGCAAATTTAAAGAAAATAATAATAAAGACAAATAAAAGTATGTATATAAAGTTTTTTAAAAAACTAAACACATTCAGCAAAATGTTTTATTGATGGAATGATGCTACCTTGAAAAAGCAGATATCATTTATGAGCGAAAGTTTGGAGAAAAAGATAGATAAGATACAACAAAAAGGTTCAATAATGATGGACTTTGATTCTCTCAAACAGAATTTAATTATTTTAAGAAAGACAATGATAGTACAATTTCTATTAAAAAGAAATATATCTGACATATGTTACAGCCTCTATATGATTTTTTGTTTCTAAATGAGGATGCTTGTTTCAGAATATTTTTTTTCCTTCAGATAAAGGGAACTTGGATTTTTTTTTTTTTTTTTTTTTTAGTTAGTAGAATCTGAATTTTTAAAGATTCAGTGAACGAAATAAATATTTCAATGCGAAATAGTTTAAAGCATAAAAATTCATATTAATAAAAATTATATTCCATAATTCATAATTCAATTTTTAAATAAAAATTAAAAATACAGTACAATCATACAAACAAGTACAGTACTAAAAAATATAAAATAGACAATAAAAAAAAGAGTAAAAAAAGATTTACATTTCCTCAACAATAGCACACATTTGAATTGAATATTTTATTTATGGTGTTATCAATTACTATGGAATTTAATAAAATTATTCCTGGTTCGGCGCCGACTCGACGGACCAGAAAATGGCCTGGCTAAAATACAGTTTCCATTTGATAAAATAACGAAGGACCATTGTTGCCATTTTCTAAATTATTTACTAACTTCACACAAGACAACACAAGAACATTAATTTAGGAGATAATAATTTTTGTTCTTGTGGGTTTCGATCCATACTTGAACGCTGTGATTACCCAAGTCAATTACTGCCGAAATCCGAGCGGCATCTACCCAGGTTTCTTTATGTTTAAACTCGTGTTCACATGAACGGTTGGGAGCACGCGTTCCAACACTTCTCAATATTCGGAAACTTCTAAACATTAAGATTGTAGAAATTTTAACTAAAAGCGGCACTACAACCCATATGGGCCAAGACCTAGAGAGCTCATATCTGCTTTCTTGACCGAGGGCCATGTTACCAAGGCGCATGTCCCCGTAAGGAGGGAAGCGGATATCCCAATGTCTAGTTCTCAAGCATGTTTCGTCCTCAGTTTATCGGTCTATTAAAGGGATGAAAGGCTCAGTTGACTTTGCCTAGCTCGAGGACCGATCTCCAACCTGTGCGATGCGAGATTATGCCATCACTGCTGAACTGACATCACTGCTGAAATTTACAGGTTTCTATTTTAAGAAGTCTAAAAATAAAACCATAAAGTTTATCTTAAAAATTCTGAAATCCTGGGTTAATCTTGTATGAAAAAACTTTGCTTCATAATCTTTTTTTCCCCCGGCATGATAAAAGATTAGATATTATGATAATATGAAATAATTTTTTTAAAACAGAGAAAAAAATAGTTTTTATTTCATTATTAGGTTTAGATTAATTCATATATTAAATAAATTATACAATTAGATTTAAATTAATACATATATATCAATAGATATTAAGTAAAAGCAGTATTTAAAAACGCGCTCTCATTAACGAATTAAAACATGCGTTAATTTTATTTTAAATGCTATTTATTTATTTATTCAGATTAATTTGTTAAGCATTCTTATAAACATTACGGAATTTTGAAATCAATTCTTTTCACTGACTACTAGAGGCATTATAATTTTGTAGAAAGTATCTAATTAAATTAACCAAGTTACTAATAATTAAATGTCGAAGATATTAAAATGCTGTATTATCATTACAATACATTTATTTCTTGACATACGTAAATTAGTATCTCAAGAAATACATAACAAGTACATCAAAAAATAAGAGTGCATTTATTAGAAAATTTAATAGTTACTGCCATGAAATAAATCAAATTAATAAATATGTATCTATATAAATAAAAATGAATGTTTGTTAGTATGTCTCTTATGCGCTGCTGTACCGATCATCCAATTCCGAGAACACTTCGACTGATTATTACTTGCACTTACGCGAAGGTTATAGGCATAATACAATCATCTAAAGCAGTGCTCCGCAACCTTTTCTCACCTACGACGCACCTTATTTCTTTCTAGAATTCCGCGGCACACCAGAAGCTAGAGTATATAGGTATACATTGATACACAAACTTTACAATAAATGTTTGTTTTTTATTTGAAAAGTATACATACATAAAACCATAACATCTTTATTTCTTCGCAATCATAATAATTATTAATGTGATACCTGAGCTTGTTTCAATGAACACAAAAGTTTTATATTCGGATCAGTATTTGGCACCGCGACCCGAAGTTCTCGGTCAAGATCTTTTAAGCATGACCGATTATCATTTTTAATTAATACAAGAGTTGAAAAACTTTGCTCATATAAATATGTCGTCGAAAATGGAAGTAATGTTAAGATTGCTTTGTATTAAATGTGTGGATATTCTTTTTTAACGTAAATCCAGAAAACATCTGATGGAACTTCGGAGAAGTATAATTTTAAAGTCATGTCATTATTTAAATCTGTAAATTCCTCTCGAATTTGTAGAGGTAGTGCTTTACGGTCATTTTGCTTTATCTATGATTAATTTGGTGGGCCTTGGTGTTTACACAACACACTATGCAGTTTTCAAATGTTCTCACCAGGGGACCATTGAATAATTATTAAGTTATAATAATTATTCTATAGTATATTTAGAAAAATAGATATTATTATGAAAAAAAAATTGTCAATATATGATGAAAAATTGTAAAATGTCAAATACAATGTATTTGACCGCGTCACACCTGTATCTGGCTCATGACGCACCAGTGTGCCGCGGCACACAGGTTGCGGAGCACTGATCTAAAGTATTAAAAATACGTTCAGATCTATTTACCACATCCATGGATTAACCGCCAAGGAAACACAACAGTTTCAGCCAAGATGATAATTTCAAGCTAGACGTTAATATTTCGTGGCTATTGTACGTAAATGCAACTCTTTCTCTCAGGTAAAAGTTTTATTAGAGATTGTGCGAGAGAATTTTAGGAGAATCAATTCTATATTTTTGAAATTTTAACTATTTAATAAAATTTTAGCATTTTTTGTTGTAACTTCCGACAATAATATAGTACAAATCATTTTGCACCATCTCAGTTTTCAAAAAATTATATTTTTAACTATATTAAAGATTTTATGGTATAAGTATATTTTTTACGTTTAATCAGTTTTAAAAAGAAATTTTAATCACATTTTCTATTATTAAACTTGAGAATTCTCAACGAATATTAATCGAATAATCATGTGATACAATAAATAGTTTCTTTCAATACAAAGCTTTACAATTCTAGAAGGATACACAAATGTAATACATAAAAATGAATATTCGTTTGTAGAATAGAATAATAAAAATAGAATAAAAACTATTTATGCTTCTCATTTATTATCCTTCAATTTCAATGAATGTATTCATTGAAGACAAGAAAATAAATATCATTCTTAATTAAACAAGATGACTATTTCAATTTTCAAACGATATTTCCAAGATTATTTCTTCTGAGGTAGCAACGTGCTAGAATATATATAAATGCAAAACTTACGAAATTAAAAGTTCGTACATACATAATTTTTTTCAAGAATTATTAAGACGCTAAGGCGTTTTGGCAAAGTTTTGGATTCGACACTGGAGAGTTCTAAGAGAGTTCTTATTCCACTGGAGAATTCTTATTCCAACCAAAGCTTCCGTGTAGGTCGGTCTGGTGTACGTAAAATCAATTAGGTCCATTTGTCGTCCTTCTGATGTGGTGCGGCGATTTAGAGAGGAGTTGGCGGGTTATTGAGGTTCATCAAAAATTAGCCCATATGTTACTTTAAAAAAACCGAATGTTTATCTAAGTTAAGCTGTTTTTTGATAGTTTATCTAATACATAAAATTATTGAAATTTAATTTTTCTAGTGTGTTTTTAAATTATAAATTGAGAAACTGGCCTAGTCTGAATTACAGCCACAGCGATCAATTTACGAGAAAGGATTATTGTCTTAAGAGAAATGGCTGGACATGTTATGAGATTACATGTTACAATTGGCGGAAAAAATGTAACTCTACCATACTACAGAAAAATTTCTCTTCACCAACATTTGATTAACCGACAAAATCAAAATAACAAAGATAAAATCCATAAGTCGGGGTCGACGTAAAACGGTTAGAGAGAAGATAAGTAGAGGTAGACAATTCTCCCATCGCTATCCCCCTTGATAACGACAAAATTACGGAATATTTTATGAAAAGAGGGAAATCGGAAAATTGGATGATGGAGACCACACGCAGACCAAGAAAGCTAGGGAAAATGCTACAAATTTTCATAAAATTTGCCGAGAGTTGATCATTTTTGCTAGCACGTAATGAAGATTTGTTGCCTGCAGAGTAAATTTCTAAAACGCTTACTAGATAAATATTCAAATACATGATATCGCACTAATGAATGCAAAAGCTTCATAATAAAATATGCATGGTAATTTTTTAAATAATATTTTAATTAATTTTTTAATATAAATTTACATCTACCATTTGATTTAATTTTAAAACAGCAGCGATGACGGGCATTCGTTTACATATTAATGGTATTAATTTTATCAAATTAAAATTACTTATTAGCTCAATAGAAGAAAATATTTTAAATTATATTTACACCACCAGCAAGTAACCGTTTTATTCCTTTCTTCTTTATCTGAAGAAGAAGAAATTGGTTTAGTTATAAAGACTCAATCGACGTTTTATTTTGTAATATACCTCAAAACTTGGGGTGAGAGAGAATAAAGAATCTTTAATGGCGTATTGAGAGAATATAAGCACTCACATAAAATATAAAATGGTGAAATAGATATCATGGCTAAGGTTAGGCATTTACGGTTTTGGCAATTAATTTAAACATATACATTTTTATTATTAATTAATTATTCATTTTTTTATTTTATTTATTTATTATTTTGTATTTTTTCATTAATTTTATTTTTTATTTTTTAATATTTTTGCTTAATTGTGGCAGTTGGATGTGCGTTTGTTTTCTGGGAGACAGAAAAATATGACAAAATGGACTTTTCATGCTCTGCAAATGTCAACAAAAAACACCAAGGTCTAAAAAGACAATTCGAAAAGTCTGTTTTCCAACATCGCCTTGTAGCCGTTTAACAGCAATTTTCTACATATTACAGCTCCAGCTATTAAACCGAGATAAAAAGCCCTATGCCCGATTGGTAGACTGATATAGGACTGAAAAATTGGTTTTACCTGAAATATTATAGGTAATATCTAATTTTATTGAAAAATTGGGTAGGAAACTCAGAAAAGAATTATTAACTTTGATATAATTCACTTCAACTTAGCAGAGCAAACATGAATGAAGATTAAATGCCAAATATTTATCTCTAATAGATTTGAATCTCGAATCATATAATTCCACCACCAGATCACTATGATGCATATTGATTTTGAATCATTCTCTGATTACCACTATTCATTATTCTTTTGCTTCGAAATCTTCAAACCTGTGGCAGAAATTCAACAACAATGTTTGATATTTAGCATTATACATATTCCATGTACATGATAATTAGGACAGGAAAGCTGTGAACAAAATCTTTATAAAAATAATTTTAAAAAAAATTTAAATCTGTATAGGATGAGAAATGATTTTCATTACCAATTAATTCCCTGTCAACTGTTGAACCAAAATTTAGTTTCTTTAGATTAAAACTTCTTTGGAATCTACACGAGGACATTTATAGACAGACCTCGTACTTTAAAATCATGGTCAAATGACGTCATCACCTCAGCTGTTATCCCACCTCTTCAAACTTTCGCACTACACTAACGGAAGGTTATCAAATTCTTTGAAAGGGTTTATTAAGTCTCAAAATATTTAACATGCTTTGAGTTTTCATATAAAGCATATATTTTAGAGAATCGGACCCCGAAATAATGACTCTCTAGTCCCGTGACTCTGCCATGAGGATTCCGCCATGCTGTAAATAAGCAAGTAAAAAGTCCATTGAAAGGAGAAAAATCTTTAGGTTTATCCTTATCGTTTTTAGAATATAATGAGTAAATCCTAGTTCGATTAAGATAGATTATTATTTACTTCTAAAGTTTAGAATCTCTTTTTTTTTTTCAATAAATATTTAAAAGAGAGTAGAGATTTGATCAAACTTTTTGTTATTATATCAAATTATATCAACTTTTCTGGATTCAGTTGACACGCAACCACTTTTTCTTTTATCTCCCTTTGACTAAAGTAAATCTTGAATTGAAAAGATCAGATCTAATTTTATTGCTTTTATATCAAATGGTATAAAACCATTTTATATCAAATGGTACACTAACGGAAGGTTATGAAATTCTTTGAAAGGTTTATTAAGTCTCAATATATTTAACATGCTTTGAGTCCATATAAAGCATATATTTTATGGAATCGGACCCCGAAATAATGACTCTCTAATCTCGTGACTTTGCCATGAGGATTCCACCATGCTATAAATAAGCAAGTAAAAAGTCCATTGAAAGGAGAAAATAAAAATTAAGTCGATAAAAATCTTCAAAAATCTTTAGGTTTATCCTTATCGTTTTTAGAATATAATTAATAAATCCTAGTTCGATTTAAAAAGATTATTATTTACTTCTAAAGTTAAGAATTTCTTTTTTTTCAATAAATATTTAAAAGAGAGTAGAGATTTGATCAAACTTTTTGTTATTATATCAAATTATATAAATTTTTCTGAATTCAGTTGACACGCAACCGCTTTTTCTTTTATCTCCCTTTGACTAAAGTAAATCTTGAATTGAAAAGATCAGATCTAATTTTATTGCTTTTAATATCAAATGGAATACGTTGATTATTAACGTATCAATGGAATATATCAATAAATTGGCACGCAACCAATTTTTTTTTTAGTTCCCTAGTTTGAAACAAAATTTGAATTAGTGGGATTCTTTTTTTATTGTTCCCTGCCAATTAACAACTCGGTAATCGATATTTTGAAATTTTTGACATTTCATTGCAAGAAAGACGTAAAGAAACAAATATGTCATTTTCTTTCTTCATGATTTCAACACGAAAATGTGTGTTGCAATGTAAAAAAGCAGTAAAAATTGAAGTTCAAGCTGTTATACTGATTTTCAATTTCAGTTCTTAAGCCTTATTAATAATTTTACGTTTGCGATAGTAAATTGCATCTTAACTTACTTATATATAGTGTGTAAAATACATTTCTAAAGCAGGCAACAAGTTAATAATTCAAATAGTCAATTTAATAACTATTCAACAACAAATGATTCAATTAGCATCGATGGGCGCTTGTTGAAGTATATTTTTACATTTCAACAACATAGTCATAGTAACAAAAACATAAAATTACAACACTGAATGAATCTAACTAAAATCAATCCATTATACCTTTCAGATTATGAATTTATAAAATCTCGAATTGCCTTTTAAAACGAGAGTTCTGTTGTAGAAAAATGCATCCCCTTCTTTTATATAAGTGGATTACAATATTTGTGGTTTCTTTCAATTATTCGTTGTGTAATCTATTTTTGTTAACATTAATGAAAAAATTATATTAATAGAAAAATCGAACGTCACTAAACGTTAACTAAAACTAACTACACATTGATTAGAACTATTTGCAACAGGCCGAACTATATAGAGTGAAATGTTAACGACTTACTATTACAACTTGTGCACAACCATCAACAACTAATAAGATTTATTTTGAGCAATATCAATACTACCCACAATACGATAATTAATTTTGTTGGGATTTACTGTAGACATATTTACTGTACATGTTTACTGTAGGATTTATTACAGACAATTTAAGACAAATGTTAGAGATTATATATTATATGGCTTCATCAATAAAACATGGGGAATTCTTTTTACTATAAAATAATAAAAAAATCGTTGACTTGTTTGATAAAAGTTTGGATTATTGGAATGACCTTATTGGAAAATCCCCTAAGGGTATTACAACTTAATGGAGATCTCTGAATTTTTCAGTGTGCATTCAAAATAATTTGATTTTATGCTTAATTCGATTTACAGCAGTCATGTATCAAACTCACCAAATTTTCATCTTCATTACATTAAAAATTTTATTCCAAGGACTTAATATTTTAAAATTTGCTTGTAGATCAGAGCTAAAAATGCTTTTAATTTTTGTAGATCTGCTCTCAATTTAACAACTCTAACAAACTTCATATCAGAAAATTTAGAATACAAAAAGGAAAAATTTTGAAGGAGGAAGCCCACTGTTTTCCTACAGACCCTAAGCCTTCTTGTATACAGCCGACTACCCGCAAACACTGAACATAGCAGTATCGGCATACATTATTATATAGAAAATTCTACTCGCTTATTGTATTATCACCTGTAACCAAGCTTTCAGATATTAAATAATGTTCGAGGGTATTAAACTGGTTTCTCGAAAGCTTTTTGTAAAGTTATATAAAAAGCATATATATATATATATACAAAGAAAAAACAGAAGTATTAGGCTATAATATTTATTTGATTCACTCGGACAGATAATTGATAATTATATTGATTTTTTTTAAGATTTTCTGTTGCTGTAAGATGAAATTATTAAAACCAAAATTCACTTTGCACATGATGTTCAAGACTATCAATAAGCATTTTTCAATTCTGTAATCAAAGGGAATGCAATAACTATATTATTAGTTAACCAGTTAATTGTGGGAGTTAAATAATTAATATTTATGTACATTTTCTAAATTTAAATCTCATTCTTTAATTTTAATTGTGTATAATACATAATATAAATCAGACGAAATAATAGAAATAACATACTTGATATATGTAATAGTTTAAGTATTCTAAAGAAGAAAGAGCATCAAATATATTTCGTACGTTGCTTCTGTTATGTTCGATCAGAGTTCCTATTGAAATGTACGAAAGAAAAAGTAGGAAAAAATGTCGCCACAATTGCAAAAATGTATAAATTATAATTTAATCCAAAATTTCTTTTTTTTTTCTTTGAATCAGCATATTAGTTAAAACGTTGTCCCAAATTTCAGACACTGTCCAAATTGGAAAGAAATCTATTTCATTAAAAATAATATTATACTATAATGAATTATTTAAAATAGCAGGAATCCCAGATTTTTTTCCCTAGAGTAATACAAATAACTGAAAAAGGCATTTTGCTGTCTAACATCTCTATTCAAAATATAAATAACATCAGCAGTTTTTTTAAAAAGAAAAAAACTGCAAGAAACCATTGAATTTTAAGTTAATTTTCGTTTTCAAACAGCAATAAATTTTAAAGTCAGAAGGATTTTTATAACATCTGCTAAAACTAATAATAAAACTGATAATGTTAGCCGCATTGTCATAATTAATGATATATTATCAGCATCAGGAATTATAACACGATATTTATGCTAATTCTGTCATTAAAAAATTGCAAATCTTTCATTTTAAAATAAATTAGTAGTTGCAATAGTGTAATTTAAAATAATGAAATGTTGATCGAACATTTAATATTTCCATTTGCATGAAAATATAAATAAATTTTTTAAAGAACTGAAATTTTCTAAAGCATCTTCAATTTCAAGTTTGTATTTATTTTCAGTTCAATAATTTAGTAAAATAATTGCTTAAACTCATAATACTATCTTGATAAACTTGATTTTATGTGGTGAATGAGAAAATAGCTCAATATCAAATTTTATCCCGATATTCTAATGATCATTTGGGGAAAAGAAAAAAAAAAACTGTAATTCTTTTGTTGAAAAGCCCATGTGCGCTTTCAGCATTTAGGACAGAAATATAAATAATATTCCATGCATATAAAGTGATATTCAATGAAAAAAGTAATACCTTCTTATTATTAGAAACATGTCTATAAGTTCTGATTAAATGGTTATATCAATTAAATATTGCTAGATAGTAAACATATGTACTTCAAGGTTAAATTTTAAAAATTTGTATAAAATGTATTTGCGAGTGAAATGAGTTCTTTAAAAATGTTTATAAAGGAAATGTTTAAAAATGTTTATTTATAAAAACATTTTCCAATTAAAAATGAGCGCAACTGAAATTGAGCATTTATAATCAAAGAACAAATGAAAAATAATTCATAATATGAATTTATACGTTATTTATACATATTATAGTAAATGATTTATTAATGACACATTATTTGCATTTTATAGAAATAGGAATTTTCATATTACAATATAAATATGCTTAGCATTATAATACATGATAAATTAATAATAAAAACTGGAAAAAACATATACGTAATCTTAATAGTAATTATCTTCTTTTTTATGTAAAAACTGAATAACCATTAATAAGGCGATATATCATTAGAGGTAAATGTCCCTAAGTTTGAGATACCTTGGTTTGACAACTTTTTAGATTGGTTTAATATCTTTCAAACATATAAAGACAACACGTTTTCATACACGTAATATTATGTACTTTTATAAAACAAATTGTAAAGCACTTTCACATGAAACATAAAATAAAAGAGCATTTATTTTTTTATTTATGAGAATAACAAAACAAAAGCATGCGAGACTTACTCAAATCAAAACGGTAACTCAAAATCAAACATCTTTGTCCATCATTTTGACACGCAACTTCACGTTCCACCGTCAAACAAAAACAAATCGAGTTAGCTAAAAAGACAACAGCTCCTTTACACTAAAGTAAATCTAAATTCCATTTACTATACATAGTAAATCCCATCCAAATCACTTCTTGTATTCCTCACTTGATAAAGCAAACATAAGCAAGCCGGTTAACGAGATATTTGGACTCGTCCTCAATGAGATCGTACTGAGAGGACGGTCCCTCATTGGACGAAAAGTAATGAATGAAAGAGTGGGTGGCGTTCGGGTGATGACGTCGGGAGTCCTCGTGAGAAACTTCGGCAAACTGACTTGTCACCGAGTTGAGTCGAGAAGCGAAAGCTTTGTGTTAGTAAGGCTTCAATACTAATCCGCTATTTCACAAAGTGATTATCTTGATAGAGAGAAAGTTTAATAACATGTGATCCTTACATACAAGTTTCTAAAAAATAAAATGTAAATTAATATCGGATCTAGTTGACAGTTTGAAATCAAGTATCTAAATACAAAACCCATAGTACCCTTAATATGCATTTTTTCTCAAACAAATTGAAGAATGAATTTCTAAAAACAAATGGTCATTAATTCAATCCAAAATGTACATATATAAATCATGTAGCGTAATAATAATAATAACATGATTCTGATTCAATTTAACTTTTTCATATGCCAAGTACGGAAAGAAATAATATTGTAACCGTCAAAAACTTCGAACTTGAGATTTTGATAAATATGCATATCTCTAAGATAAATGTGTGTATGTCTTTGAACTCAATAATTCAGAAACGCTTTGAATTCGACAGATGAAAATTTCATACTATATTCACACCAAATTTATAGGAATTTTTTTCAAATTTTGAAAGAAATTCAATCAGACAAAATCTGTCTGTCCGTCTATCCAAATAAAAATTAAGCTAGCAATTAAACGATAAGAACTAAATGGATAAAATTTAGTATACGCATTTATCATCTAACTTGTGGATACATAGTAATTTTGGATCAAATACGTCAAGAAATTGAATGTCCGCCGTTTTATACTTTCAGAAGCAAGTAAATACAATAATTCAAAAACTTAATGACTTAAATATATGGGATTTGGTGTGTAATTTTGTAATCATAGTTATACTTCGGCATCAAACCGTGGTCTCATTCGGCCAGAAAAAAGAATTTCAAATTATACATCGTGCTTCTGTTATTTGGAAATTAAACTCATTCAAGCGATTAATTGACATTGATCGCACTCAAATAGGTTCTTTCCTGTCAATTGTTCACCAGTGGCATGAGGTTAATGAAAATTAATTGCATTTATTAGAGAGAATGTAAGAAAGTTTCGGGGAGTTATAATTCCCGTTATAACTAACTTTCTCTTGTATGAAGGATTTATAAACATTGTAATCGTCAAGAAGTTTGATCTTAACATTTTGAAAAATCTGATTTGTCCATTAATCGGCAGAGAGTTAGAGTTATAGTTTTAAGTGAATGTGATAAATTAAAATCTAAACAGAATAGACGGATGAATTTTAATAAATGGTTTTTACACCGAATTTGATCTCTACCAAATTTTAGAAGAAACAGTTTGGCGTAGGTGTTGGCGGAATTGTGCCAATACGTAGGTTGCATTCCGCCAAGGATCGAACCTGCGATGTTCGGATTAGACAGCCAGTAACTTATCCACTATACAAAAATGACCACCAATGTTTAGTGGTAGTTACTGGCGTATTAAGATGTCAACACAAAAGAAACTCTTCCACAAGACATTTACCCACGTCTAAGTAAGCATGATAGCTAAAAAATGCAAATAATTAAGTAGATTATATTTAAAAAAGCAACTTATCATTGGCCTTTTCGGTCTATATCAAATTTTAGGGTAAATCCATCAACATGTTCATTTGCTGTCAATCTACATATTCGAGGTAACTCAAAAATGAATAACATAGACAAATGAAATTTGATATATGGACTTACAATCAAAATCATCTTTCTCAAATTTTGGTTCCATTTGGTCTAAAAGAAGCAGTCTAAAATGTATTTTCGGTTTTCTTCATTATGCCTCAAAGCGCAAAATGTACAATATTACATCACTGTACACAAAAGTTCAAATAAATGTTTTGGTATTCTTTTATTACTCTTTCACTGCCTTAGAATTCTTTTTCGAATGTAATAAAAAAAAATCTGTGCACAATTCGTTGCTCCAGCCTTCCCCAAGATTCGCTGCATGTCCTTCTTTAAAGGAGCGTATATTTATTCAGGAGTATAAGAGAAAAACAGCTTTAAGTCAATGGCAGTTGGTGGTGATGTATGCGCATTACAACGGAGAGAGGGTTACAGTAGCTTCTGAGAGAAAATACCCATGTGCACCCGAGAGTAGAAGTCTGACTTCTAAGCTCAAATGTAGATGACACATACACACACATTCGCTTTCACAACCTCTTTTTACGGGGGAGGGGGTCTTTCACACTCCTCACACATGGAACACAGGGGAAGAACAGCCATGTCCGAAACAGGAATCAAAACCGGGACGTCCAGTTCACGGGGAAGACATGCTAACCTTAAATCAGGACGCCCGCAGTCAATGGCTATTTAATAATAAATAAAAATTCACAGGCAGTGGTATCACAGATGAATAATGTTACGCATGCTTCGATCCATTTTAAAATTATAGAAAGAAAATCGTGAAATAACAATATTTTATTTTTCGCTGTAGAATTTCCTTATATAGAATATGAATTATTGAACAGTTGGATGGCACTGTATTGACCTGATACTTTACATCATAAACTCAAAAGTATTATGTGCATAAAATCAAGAGTATCTGGTACTTAGAAACAGTATTTAAACTCGTAAAAGTAAATGAAAAAAAAAGAAACTTATTTTCTACGACTTATTTACTGATGTTCTGGTTATTCGTTCTAAAATTATTTAAAATATTGCTAAATTAAATAATGCAATAAAATTATATAACAGTGTAATTTAACAATTGGATGATACTGTATTTACCTGATACTCTACATCATGTACTCAAAAGTAAATATCAAGTGCATAAAATTAAGAGTATCTGGTACTTAGAAACTGTGATTAAATTCCTAAAAATAAATGGAAACACAAAAAAAAAAATACTTATTCTTTACTATTTATTTACTGAGTTCTGGTTACTCTTTCTAAAATTATTTAAAATATTACAATAAAAATATTACAACAATAAAATGAAATTATATTATAAAGTAGAAAGTGTAGTCTCCTGTCAAATCTGGAATCAAATCCACCATGTGGATCACCATTTGTTGATCTATACTTTTACAATCATTAAAACTCCATAATTTAAAAATTCAGTGATTTGATTATGATATTTGGTATAAGATCTTGGGATAATAATTGTATAATCGACAAAATTTGTGTTCAATCAGTAGGAAAAAAAATGATTTATAAAACAGATATTCGATTTTCTGAATTTTAACCCCATTCAAGCGATTCATCGCCAAAGACCAAATTTAATAGGCTCTTTTTCAGAACTATTCTCCGCTAAATGGTATACGATTAATAATACTCAAAACCACATTTATTAGAGAGCATACGAGAAAATTTCGTAGAGACCAATCCCGCAGATTTAGTAGGTGAGTAATTGTTAGTGAAATATTTGAATATTTAATACAAAAAATATATTACTCGCATTTAAAAAAAATCTGGACTATTGGGAATTTGGATTAGATTTAGGTAATTTGGAAGTTCAATATGAATTTTGATTTGTTTTTGGTGCAAGAGCTATTTCTAGCTTAATTGCGCCAATCATATGATTGATATCAAATACTAGAGAAACTCCCGGATTTTTAAAAGGCCAAAATCATTAGAGCATTTGAAAGATTATAAAAAGGGAAACAAATAAATACGTAATTGTTAGACATATCATAAAAACGAAGTCGAAGTATTAATGCAAGTAAAAAACATATTTAAAAAATATATTTTGGTGATATTCCGCAGTTTATTCATCTTCCCGCAAAATCGTTCCGAGTTATGAATGATGAGTGAAAAATTGAACACATGAATATTAAAAGAAGCCCATTCAATTAAATAGACCAAACGATAAAATCAGTGTGTCTCCCTGAACACATAGAAGCATTCTTACCTAAGGAGCAATATTTATGAATAAAGCGAATGAACCTATAAAAAAAGCAGCCTATTTCACAACTAACTCATTTACAGTAAGAATAGGTCGCAACTTTTTACTTTCTCATTTATGAAATACAGAGAAAGTATTGAAATCATCATTTTTTTTGTTGTCGAGTCCGTGTTTTCCACGAAAATGGGGTGCAGTAACTTCTGAGGGTAAAGACCCCTGAGCACCCAGAGGGCAGAGATCTGACTTCTAGCTCACACACACGACACAACCCTTTTTAGGGGGTGGTCGAATTCATTCATACACTCATTCATCCATCAGCAAGTCGGAATTTAGATCCAAATCAGAGACCGACTCATCCCTGATTCAGTACCCCCAGAGGTATCGTTTTGTTATGGGAACTTGGAGAACTTTGCAGTCTCGACATATTTAACGTGCCCCAACTGCCATTAGCCAACACGGCGGTCTTTGGCCAAGACGAGGACAGAACCCGCGACCTTTCGGTTTTGAATCATTTTTTTAAAATCTTTCTATTCAACATTTTGATAATTACCATACTTCAGATCTTCCTGAATTAGAAAAGCACATTTTTTGGAATTAAGTCTGTCAGTATTAATATTACTTAAAACCTCTTCAAGCAAAACGTATAAAATATAGTAAATGAACTTTACACTATATTTGTTGATTGCTATTTAATTTCTATCAAAATCCTTTTAGAGAAATTTAGGCTGTCCTAATACAAGTGAATTCAATAAATTCAAAACGTATAGAGCTAGACAGATAAAATTTGGTACGCAAATGTAGCATTTAAAATGCAAATGCTTCAAAAATTTTGAACAAAATCTGTCAAAAGCTTGATCATCTTTAAGAGGGGAAAATATGAACGGTCTATTCTTTTTCATGCATGTAACATGAACTTAAATAAATAAAATTAAACACGTGACAGAGCAATTGCAATTCTGTGCCAAATTTTGGTTACAATCAAGATGAAAGAAGGTTTTTAAAACACATGTTTTCACTTTCGATTCAAATTTATTTTGAATGAATGTAAAAGCAATGAACTTTCTTCAATGAAATTCAATGTGTGATCTTATGATTACAACTGTAGCTCTATGTTAAATTTTGGCTTCAGTCATTCGGAAAAAAAAGGCATTCAAAAAAACATTGGCATGATAGCTTCAGTAAAAATCCTGCCAAATGATCTATATTTTGAAACTATAGTTCGTCTACGCTATGCACGGTGTAAATGGCTTTACCCATGATCCAAAATTTTGTGGGGAGGGGAGTGGGTAGAGGTGAAATAAGACCTTTACTAAGAAAAATGCTAGAAAGTTTTGGGGAGACCCCTTCCAATAGTTTAGTATGAGAAGAATTCTTTTGAGATAGTATTAATATATACTTTAAAAATAACTGAAAGGTATTTTGTAGAAAAATAATTATATTTAAAATATGTTGTGTATTATTATTATTAAAATATAAGTTGGTGCCATTTGCTTCTACTAAAGATTTGCAAACGAAAAGGAACCCTTTTGAACTATGTACGCTAAAAGAGAATTTTGTTTGTTACAAAGAAATAAATATTGTGATGAATAAATTTTTTGGTAAGTTAATTTTCTGGCCAAAAATCAATTTACAAATCATTGTATTCATTAGGAATTAGGATTTCTTAGTGGGATAAAAATTACTTAATAAAAACTGAGATAATTGAACATAAACGCTTGTTAGCATAGCTGCTAATTTTCAATTTGTTTTATTTTTTCCAATAAATAAATTATCACTGTTTGTTTATCCAAGGGATAAAAATAAAATCTCATACACGAAGAAAAACTGGCATATGTAAGATAATTTTCATCATATTAATCTTTCTTTCTCCGAAATGGAGGAATTCAGAAAAAGAAATTTTGTATAGGCCACAGTTATAATGCCAAAAGTAATAATTCCTTCATTGTTATTTTTTCCTTTCATTAAAAGTATCACTATGATTTCTAATACATAGTGTCAGACATATTGGCTCCTATTTGACAAACTATAAGAAAACTGGCGCCACGAAAGCAATAAAAAATATTTAAAAAAAAAATATTTCGTATAGTGCATACGAGCGACAATATTTTACTTCAACGAAAAAAAACAAACAAGAATGATAATAAAATGCCTAGTTTGAGATTATTTATTTAAAACGATTCGATTCCGCAATTTTTTATCCACCTGCCATTTGGTTACAGGGTTGCCATATTAGCATTCCTAAAAGCCAATTTCATAAAAATTGATTTTTTTTATCAAACGATTTTATATGAAAAATATAATTCTCTTTTTCATTTTATATTTGCTCATTTTTTCATTCTAATATGATGTAAAATTCCTGTAATTATTTGTTTACTTTGTTCTTTTCAATTGCATAATACATTTTATTAACTTAATAAATATCGTCAGTATTCAATCAACTATTTAAAAAATCTTACAAGTATTACATATTCTTGAACAGAAATTCGAAATATATATGAGTAAAAATCTTTATTAGGATTTATGAGAGTTATGAAGGATAAGTTCGCTCTCTTCATATTAGGTTAATTTATAACCTAGCTAAATAATTAGGTTTATATAAATCGATTATTTTCCATAATATGTTAATTTATTAATACAATTAAAGTAACTAATTGTTTCCTACTGTTCATTCAAATATTTTAGAAATGGTTCAATTATATCTTAAAAGAAATTCTAAAGAAAAATCTGTTGATATATTTGAACAGAAATTTGTTTTTAATTCTAGCATTCGCTGTAATACGTAATAAAAAAAAATTTGAGGTTATATTTCATAGTATTTTTTATTTTTCTGTCTATTTGAGAAATATGTTTTTAATATACAATGAGAAAGTGTATATGGCTTTTCATGATTTCCGAAACTTAGATTTGATCATTTATCTTATTCGGTCGTAAACATAAATGTAAATTTTGTTTTAGAAGAAATATCTGATGAGTTTTAGAAGAAATATCTGATGAGTTTTAGAAGAAATATCTGATCTAAAAGGAATCTTTAAAAATAAATAAATTTTATTAAAACAAATTCATCTTCATAAGGAAAACTATTCAATTCATAATTTGCCTAGAAAGATCATCTTTATATTTTTGCTTCATTATATATGAAGAATAAATTTTGTTATAATAGATGTCACTTAATATCGGTTAATATTATCATTCGCTTTATATTAACAAAATCATCTGGTCCCAAACCGAGAGATGAAAAAGTACCCGAAACTCTTCGATTAATATAATCTCTACAATGTTTAATGTTATCATATTTCACGAAAAGAATTGATCGATCCTTCATTTTCAACCATAATTAAGTTTCAAAAAGTTTCTGAGTAGTTAGGAAACATCAGCGAGTAATTTTTTACCAAGAAATGGAGTTCACATTTCTCTGTTTGAATTGGAATTCACAACTTCGCAACTCAGCATGGTTAGGAACCTTTTTTTAGCAGTCATAACTTACTATTATCTGCAGTCTAATGATGAAAGTAAAATTATTTTTAGAAATAAAACAAAAAAGAACTCATTTGAATTTTAAAGATGGGATCGAAATTAAGAGCAGGTATAAAATTTAACATAATATGAATAATAAAGTAACGCTGAAATGAAAATTTCAGTTCTGTTTCGTTGGTTGAAAATTTCACAACTTTTTTCAAAACATTTTGGAAAATTTTATGAGTAGCACAAAGCAATGAACGTTGATGATTCTGGAAATCAATGTGTTAAAGAAATATACTCTTAACGAACGTCAAAATGAATTAAGTGTCTGCTAATTTTAAAACTGGCGAACAATATCATTCCACAAATTTAAGAGAAACACTAAGAATATTTAGAATATATGAGAGAACAGTCATGGAATAATTGTTGATAAACTATTATTAAGGAATATTTTAATTGTTGAAATAAATCTTAGAAAACTTAGAAATAAATGTTTTACTTTCTTTTTTCTTCTGATAAAAATAAATTTGAATGCTAATGCATCATAAAAAAAATTGTACTAGCGATTCTGTCTTCCATTGTTCTGCCTTCTCTGAGCAAGAAAATTGCCACACCGATCGTGAGTTTGATACGATTTAAATGAATTCGCCAAATTCTTAGTAACGGTTTCAATTTCGTGACATTTGCCGATTCAAACAATGTATTACATAGTTCTTAACCTCCAATCATAATAGATGTATGAAATAAAAGCATGCCAATGAGATTACTTAATAAAACAACGCGAAATACTCTTTTGTTCAATTCAACAGGCCAAGGGTTTTTTCTCCCCCATATTAAATTTCATGAGAAAAATTAAAAATACCTCAAATACATGCATTCCTATATATATATCCATACTTGAAAGTTCTTGTCGGTAAATTTAATTTTTCAAAAATCCGCTTGTCCTAGGACACATTAAACTTGAATGGTAAAGTTTTTCCAATAGTGTTATACGTTATTTCAATGGCATCTCACCAATGGTACTATATATTTATTAAGCGCAGATGACTAGAACTAAAAGGTTATGTTGGAAATAATTTATCCAATCGATCAATTAAAAACTCATGTGTATATAAAAAAAATCCATGATATTTGAACTATATGCACAATAAGACATTTCTAGTTGAGAAACATTTCAGTCGTTAAGATTCATCGCGATTTGTGGGTTAAGTTTAAAGTAATTTTCAGTCACTTTAAAATCAATCCACGCATTCCTCATGTTGCATTATGCATATTGAAATGTTTCTGATTACATCCCCCCAATAACCCAGGTTGGCTCCGACTAATTATTTCCTTTTAAGGCACATTTTGACTTGTGTCTCTTTCTTTCGATGATGATGTATTCAAATGTATTGTTGCTTGCTGAATTGAATTACTAGCTACTTAGCGACCATTTATATTGAAAAACGAATTTTAAATGTTGTAAAATAAGATAGCAAGAGCTTCACTTCGAATGGTGATTATGTTAAATATTCATATGCTTTACCAAATATAAATTAATGTGTATAATATAACTTATGTAACTACTAATATCTGCCAATGTTCTTCAAATGCATCTTATTTTTCGAATTACCCTCGAGCAACTAACAACTTGCTGCTGATTCCTCATTTAAGAATGCAGCTTGTATAAGTATAATTTTCAAGGATTGAATGATTAATAATGAATCACATCTTATAAACACAGCAAATATATTATAGCCTTTTGTACATCCACGATGACAGAACAAATTTATCTTAAATTTGTTCTTAAAACAGTTTAGTGCGTATTCAAAACTATTCCTTAAGTAAGTAAAAAGCTGTTATCATTTCTGCAAAAAAGAACCCATAGCTTAGTGCCAGTCATATAAAAGTTGCAATTTTTTTTTCTTCTTCATTCTCTTTTCCCTTTTCTTTTAAATACACCAAGCATTATCGAACGACATAGCAAATAACTGAAAGCTATTTAGAAGAAAGAAAGAAAGCTATATATACAGTGGGTAAAAAAAGTTTCCGTACGGTCACTAAATTTAAGAATAAATGAGCATAATTTGTAAAGTATTGCATTTTTTCTTTAAATACTGTCTATATGTGTTTAGTATAAGTCTATAGAAAGAGATTTTAGTAAATTTTTATTTTTAAAAAACGAGAAAAGCATATTAGTTGCAATATCTAAGGTAAATTGAAAATTGCAGTGCAAAAAAAGTTTCCGTACGCTTTATGCAAATTCTTTCTGAAGTGTTTAAAACAGGCCCGCAGTAAATCTTTGACGTCAGAAAGTTAATCACTGATAAGAAAACAACATTTTGACAGTTGTTGAGTTTAAATTTGTTCTTGATCGTCTCAAAATGGAAGTTCCCAGAGCTATTCGGGAATTAGAGATTAAATTGCGAAATGATGGATTATCCATGAAAAGGATTAGTGAAAGGATTAAAAAATCGAAGTCTACTGTGCAATGTATCATTGAAAGATATCGTAAACTTCATACACTTGAGGATAGAGATCGATCCGGGAGGCCGTCAAAATGAAATCGCGTGCATAAAAGAAACATCTTACGCCAAGTTCAAGAAAATCCACGAATTAGTGCACCAAAGTTGGCAGCTGATTTAATGGTTGATTACAACATTAAAGTCTCAACTCAAACCGTGAGAAATGTCATTAAAAAAAGTGGTTATCATGGACGTGCTGCCCGGAAGAAACCCTATATAAGTTTGTACAACAGGAAAAAGCGCCTCGAGTTTGCAAAGAAGCATGTAAACAAGCCATTATCTTTTGGGGAATCCATTCTTTTTAGCGAGGAGTCAAAATTTAACATTCATGGGTAAGATGGCCGAGTTATGGTGCTCAGAAAACCAAACGAACAAATGCTAACTAAGAATTTATGCGGAACTGTGAAGCACGGTGGTGGCGGTGTTATGGTGTGGGGGTGTATGAGTGCTTCTGGAGTAGGAAATTTGCAGTTCATCGAGGGAAATATGGATCGATATGGATATCTGGATATTCTTAAACAAAATGTGTTATCCAGTGCAGAGTAATTATCTCTTGGAACTGGATTTACTTTTCAGCAGGACAACGATCCTAAACATACCTCTAAGATTTGCCAAGAGTGGTGCCTTTACCATGTTAAACAACAACTTCGTAGCCCTCCCCAGTCACCCGATTTAAACCCCATTGAACATTTGTGGGAAGAAATTGGCCAACAACTTAAAAAATATGACATAAAAGACAAAGTTGAGCTCAAAAGTGACATTAGTAGTATTTGGTGTAATATTTCTCCAGAAACAACAACAAAAACTTGTAGGGGTAATGCCTCAACGTCTAAAAGAGGTGATAAAGGCCAAAAGAGGGCCCACTGATCATTAAATGTGTATTTGTTAAATGTATTTTGCATTTTTGTAAACTTTTTTCGTGTGCTAGGGCACCGTACGGAGACTTTTTTGTTCCATGTTTACGGCATGTTTTGAGTTTTTAAGATTTATTATTTAATTTTATCAGCATTATCATCCTTTTAATGTGAATATATATTAAATAATATTAGTTTTAACTCATTTTTAAGTTTTCATTTTTATCATTATGAATTTTGTGTGACAAATTAAGCTTTGATTTGCATTCGTATCTGCGTACGAAGACTTTTTTTACCCACTGTATATATATATATAGAGAGAGAGAGAGAGAGAGAGAAAAAAAAAGAAAAAAGAGCGCTTACGCAACAGGAGAAAAAAATTCATTTTGGAATCAGCACTGAAAATTAGTTATCAAAATGAAAACATCTGTATAAAATATCTTTTTGAAGTATTTTAATACTTAAATGAATAATTTTATATATATATATATATATTGTTAATTAATTTAGATTCCTTTGTATTTCAGTTGTAGCTGCATTTGCGATCACCAAATACAATGATTGATTTAAAAACTAAAAACCTTTTTAATTCTTAAACTTGTTTGAATCCGTAACGATTTTTAGTTTCGATTCCGGTTTTGGTTTCGTTTCCGTGGTAGTGCCGTTTCTGTTTTGTTTACATAATTTTATTAATTCTAGTAATTTGGATTTGTTTCAATAATTGGTTCTATTTCATTTACCTTTCATTTCGTGAACATTTAGCGTTTAATTCCGAATTGAGTTTTAATTTCGATTCCGACTTTGTGGTTCGCTTTTAATTTTTGTTGACCAGGAAATGGGTTTTAATTATTTTAATAATTTTATGATTGTATATATATATCTATTCAGTATAGAGTATGATATATTTTATCCAAAGGCCAAAGGAGTAATGGAATTGGTCATTGTTTATAACATCTTTTCAGAGAAGAATTTATGTAAGAAATTAATGCCTCATTGTTAGGCTTAATAAGATTTGTTTTATTAAATAGCCTTAAAATTATTATATTCAGTCAGAACGACTAATCTATTGGACTGCTTAGAAAATACCAATTTCTTTTCATAAAAAAAGTAATACTTCTTTCCTTTTCTCTTTAGAATCGACTTTATAGCTTTATAAAATGAATAGCGACTCTATTAAACTCTTGCTATCACAGTAGCATTTTTAGAAGTGGTATATTAGAAGAAAAGCTGCCTTCCTTCTTACTTGCATTCAGAAAATCAAGGTTATAAACACAAAACATGTATTCTGCATAATGGTCCAAGTTATTGTAATGAAATTTCAAATGCTCATGCGTATACTTTAATATACCATAAAAAAACAATATTAACCTAACATAAAAGAAAGGAGCAACATTTCTGCTGCATATATCTCTGGGAAAATAAAATGATAATTTTTCTAACCATTAATGAAAATGAGGAAACGTAACATCAAACTGGCATCTGCCTTCTGTTATTAATTTTAAAAAAACATTTGTTATGCAAAAAAGTTACATGTCAAAATAATATCGTCTGTCACTGGTTAAAAGAATGTTTCGTATGCAAATGTGAGATGCTGCAAGATGACGTCAGACTTGTCTACGTTTTTAAAAAGTTGTTTACAGAAAACTGGGTCAGATCCAACGAATTTTTTTGTTGTTGCTTGTTTATTTTAAAGAGGATGTTTTTCTTGTTCGCTAATTTTTTAAGGCTTCCACTTTCGAATTCTGAAGTGTCGAACAGACTAAATAGTAACTGAAAACGGCTTAGGAAAAGCGTTTTAAATGGGATTTGAGATCGTCAAGCAACAGAGCATCCGTAGTTTTTGCATCGCAATGGACTGAAAAGGCTCTCAAGAAATTAGACTGAAGCATATAAAGGAACTAAAAATATAGCATCTGAATGTTTCGTACTAACCATGGCGTATTTTCCTATTAGATGGATTTGAATTTAAACATTAAAAGGAAAAAAGATATTAAAGAAAAGAACCTAGAAGAAAAGATATTTATTTATTTTATTATCTTTAAGTTCTCTAGTTTGTAGAAAATGAACTTAAGGACGTTGTTAATGAGGAGAGTTGTTCTAAAGAAATTTGGTCATTGTCCAGAGATTTCAAGCCCATCTCAAATTCGAAGGGTTTTTCTGTTTCTGAATTCAACATCAATACGTAAAGAAGTAAATATTCTACTAGAGATGAACCAAAAGTGAGGTAGGTGAGCTTTTTTCTATTTATAAATGTTTATTTTTTCACATATACATTAAGTATATTTAATTCAGCAGACTGACTGATAAAGAAAGCTGTAACTTTACAATCAAAAATGGTACAACAGCCGTAAGATTCTTTAGAATAAATAACTTTTAAAAGTTCAGTTAGCGAGTGACAAATTTCATTTATTAAAAACGAATATTACTATGAATAAATCAGAAATGCTTTGAAATGAAATAAGGTGTGATAATATGCTATGGAGCTGGGTGGATAATGTTGATATCGTCATCAAAATGCCTAATAATCAATTAATATATGTCTAATAGTTAAACATTTATTGATTAAATTCTTAAGGCGGAAAGGCCAGTTAGCTTGAAAATTGAATTGGCCAGTTAGCTAAATTGTTTTGTGCTTATATATATATATATATATATATATATATATATATGCATTCACTTCATTTTAGAAAAGGCTCACATGGATATTAGAACTACAACTCCAATACTGTTTTTAGATATATGCAAATATTTTCTTCGGTATTATGATGATTTTCTTGGCATGGCATAGACGATTCTTCTCGTTGTTTTTTCCTAAAAGTCAGAATCCTGTTTTTCACTGTGTTAAAACATATATAATTCAATCCTACGTAGAAAGGTGAAAAGTCGTGAATACAAAATGGATACAAATTGACTATGGATTAAAGTTAATGGTTACGTATTTCATAGGTCATTTTAGAAGACCATGGAGCAAATTTTGATATACGAACATTTATTTACTGGAGACGAGCAGCATGGCCAAGGGATCTCACACTGTCACAGATGAAAGAATAGAACCATACTTAATTAAACGAAATTGCTCGGCGATATAATTGAAGGTTCTGGAATATAGAAGCGTTATGAGAATAACATTATAAGATGCCGAGGTCCAAAATTTCAAGTTTATTGAGTTCCGAGTTCGGATTCTTTATAAAAAATAGCATATCCTATGCCAGCCTCCTGGTATGGGGGTAGCGCATCTTCCCCATGATCTGGGCATCCTGGGTTCGAGTTACAATTCGTTATTGGTTGTTCTTCCTCTGTTCTATCTGTGAGATGTATAAATGTGCCCTCCTGTAAAGAGGGGTTGTGCAAGCGAATGAGAGATGCGTGAGTGGCAAAGCCGTACTCTTGGCTCAAGTCGATGCTACTAAAACAAGAAATGCTCCTTATAGGCTTAAATTGCTGTCTTCGTAACAAAGACCTTGTCCAATGATAAGTTCCATAAGAAACAACAACAAACAAAATTCACTAAATCTTTATCAGCCAAGATTATATATAATATTCAGCTTTAGAAATACGGGTGAAAATATAAAGTATTTAAAAACAGAACAGGTCCTCTCATAAAATCCTCAATAATTAAAATACATCTATAAAAGATTAAGTAAGCGCCGCGGAAACTTTTGTGAGCTTAGTAAAATTATATTTACTAAAACACTGAGAAAAATTTGATGACAAAGCAGATTATATTATCAGGTTATGTAAAATATACCAAAGGATATAGAATTCGGAGCTCAGTATGTCCTTGAAATGAAATATATGAAACTTGATGAGGAAAATTTTGTATGTGGCATTGAAGTCTCTTCTAAATCAGAGAATTTGTACATGAACATCAGACAGATGTTTCCGAGTTCGGTGCAGATGGCTTTGATTCAGGTATTTATGAATTAGAAACAGACATATTTTATATAACAGAAAAAGAAAAAAAAAATGCAAATATGTATAATCGAAGTAGAAAATAATGACTTAATTAAAGAAATAAGTATAAATAAAAAAACCCTATTATTTTTCCCTAAATGAGAAAATAGACTTTTCACTTAAATTATAGTTTAAATGATGCAAAAGTTGAAATCTGGTCTTTAATCCCAAGCAAATTTAGTTCAAGGGTAGGACATATTGCTTGAGAGTGAACTATTTAATGATTCGCGAAATTTAAATTTTAGTTTTTAAACTGCATCATAACAAAATGATTATTTTGCTCTACGTGATTAAATAAGCATTATTTTTTAAATGAAATCAATTTACATAAGATTGTTAAATTTGAAATTTAAAGTAATGGTTACGGGCTCAATTAAAAGGTTTTAACTATCCTAAAACTTAATTTGAAATGCTCGTAGGAAATTCATTCATAAACCAGAATTGCACAATAAACAAAATAAAATTGGTATTCTCTATTATGCGAAACCTAGGAATATTTTTTTTTAAATTGCATTTGTGTCAAGTCAAATTAATTGATTTAATTTAAGTCAAGAGGGTGAAGTGTTTAAATGGCATTCTTTATCAATCTTAAGAGCGTTTAAATTTATTTAGTTACAAGAAATATTCATAAAACTGCATAGTCTTATGCATGATTTATTGTAAGAAAGTAGTTTTTAACAGTTAACCGAAAAAGATTTACCGAACTTAAAAGCGTCAAAGTTTGTTTTTTGTGCGTGACGCCAGTGATTCCTTCCCATACAAGAGTTACATGTCTATGAAAATAGCCTTTCTCCAAATATCGGAAAAAATGTTAAATTAACTTTTCACAAAAAAAATCAATCGAAATTTAATGATAGAGAGAAAACTCTTATTATATCAAAAAATGGTGTAAGTGCAGTTTTTGTAAAAAATGTTGTTACAGTCGCGACAGCAAAACCTCAAGAGAGTCATTGTCTTTAAGTCTTCATGTATTATTAATAAGAAGCATTGATTCTAAATAAGCTTCGTGATGTTAAACGCTTTCGCGTTTGAATAAAAAACTATAATCTGAGATGAAAAGGCTAAATTAAAAACTTTTAAGTATTGGAAAGACCTATAAAATGAGCTGCTGACGGCTATAATCGCTTCATTTAGTCAAGGAAAAAATTTTATGTCAATTAAAAAATATTTTCCTTTTTTTAAAAATTGGAGCGTGATTTTGAATATCTTAGAAATACATTTAACAAGCAAGGCAATTACTGGTAAAGAATTAAAAATCCATACCTGCATTATTTTATGAAAAATTCAACATGCAGTCATCAAAAAATACCGGTAAATACTTTTTGTTCCATTAGAGCAGAAAAATTTATTCCAAAAGTATTATTGGTCTTCAATTTCATAATTGAAAATTTTTCGAAAAAAAAAATTCAATTTGAAGTTAACCTCAACCGAATTTCCAATCCTAACTATTATACTCATTTCGAAAATTTTAATTTCACATGCAAGAAGACAGCCTCTAGACTTATCACTCATGGCAATATACAGAATTTCCATCATTAATTAAAATTTTAACACATCCCACGGTCTGGACAAATGAAGCGATTTCGCCAATTTCATTTTTCAACTTGACAATTTTCAAACGTAGCTTACTAATCCGAATACTCAACCAGTACTGCTCAAATTTTACATATATTATTATAACTATAATTTAATTATACTTTTTCCATGATAGGATATAGCTCATCAGATTTGATTAATAAATCTTATTAATATAGGCAGTCTTTAGTAGCACACTTTTAATCATTAACATAGTTATATAGCTTGATTTTGATAAGTGTATTTTATTATAGCCGAAGTATTATTTTAAATTATGACTTAATAGTAATGATAGATTGTTCTTCTTGGTGTATAGCGTTTACAAAACTGAGAAAATAATTTTAAGGAAATTTGAACATTACTCAACTTTCATTACCAAATTACGCTGATTTAATTATACATACAAAAAATATTATAAAAATAAAATACGTACCAACTGTTTAATTTGTAAGTATTGCCGAATGCAAAAAAAAAAGTTCATCAGAAATATTCTAAAAATAAAATATAAACAATTTATTCAAAGCTTTAAAATATATTACTAAAAATCCAAATGTCAAAAGATTGTATTAGCCCTCAAGCATTGAAAATTTATCGTCTGCATTTTACATATATTTGAAGAAATTAATTATCGTCGTTAATTTTTCTTTTTTTTTCTATTAAATGCAGAGAATAACGTTTTCTGATATAAACTATGAATCTATCTTTTGACTTTTCAATTGTATTAGGGAAATATCATTGCGATTTCTTAATTATATTAGAGTTATTAGTGAGACCTCATATCCTGCATTTTCGAATCTTATTGTGCTACTTTCCGATAAGGAAAAAAGAAGTCTGTAATTCTGTCACTAAAAATTAAAAAAATATTTGAATTCGAAGTTTTTTGAATTAAAAAAATTCTCCTTTTATATCATCAGTTTGAGAATTTAATACGACTTTCATGTAAGCAACAATAGTGTTTTACGTGCCAAAACTGAAAATGGCCTAGAAAGTTGGTGCGTTTTATCTTTTTAACATTTACTACCCAAAAGATGGCAGCACAATTGCTACTAAAGATTCATAAATTTCAATTTTTTAAAAAAATTATTCAACTTTTTAAACCCAAAAATTTTAATTGGATTGTGTTTTCCGTTATTTGGTTAAAAAAATATTTATAAAAATTTTAAACTTATTGTTTTAATTTGAAATATCTTTTCATTCTTTAATACGAAATATCTTTTCATTTTACTGGATAAAAATACAGTAGAAAATTAAATCAATGAATTTTTATTCAAGCAAGAGAATAGCAGAGTCATTTCATTGGCAGTTTTTAAACGCTAGTAATTAATTCCTTGACATGATTCAGAAAAATATCGATCAAATTAAAAAGAAAAAAAATTATCAGAAGGGAGGGAAAAAAATTCCACTTTTTAACAACTTTGATATGTTTATTCCTTATTTTCCCAAAACGAAAGAAAAAATGCAATAAAAATGAGTAATTACATTCTCTAAAATGCATTTTTTATTGCAATTAACTTAAATGTAAAATTTCATATGTTTATGCGCGACTTTTTTTTTCACACAAAAGCATTCATCATAATCTTTATAGTAATGTATGATAAGAAGATTAGAAAAGAGTCTTTAACTTTCGAAAAAACTTGCATAAGCATTTCCAATACAAGTCTTATAATCAATTGTTACTCGTCCGTTTGGAAACAAAAGGGAAGAAAAACAAACACTGTAAAAAAATACAAAAAAGTCAATTGAATTACAAACAAAAAAAATAGCAGTATTATCCATAAGTAGCCTAAGGTTTTGATTTGCCTGAATAGCAACACATGCAACTTTCCTTGAATGAGCAAATTAAAACAAATATTATTACGAGTGTGCTTTCTTGAGATTAGAACTCGCAACGTTGGGGTTCATAGCCGTGTAACATAACCGCTAGACAAAAGTGAGCACTCTAGTCCGGAAGTTGTTATCTGGCTTATGAGATTATCACTACAAGTCTATTCGCTTCACAACAACATATGGATTAGTTTTCTGTTTTCCTTCTTCTATATTATTTTCATTTTTAGTTATCATTCAGATATTATTAAGTAGCTAAATAAGGTTAAAGGTAAAAATCACAATTTTTAAATAATTTCGAAAAAGATACTGCGGCTCTGCCTCTGCATGCAGCTTGCAACAAGAAGTAAAATTAGAATCGTCACTTAACTGTCTTTTGATATTTCAATAGGATAGTGATGAATTTAAAAATATTGATATGTACAACTTTCCAAATTATAATTCTTTTGTGTGTGTGTGTCTTACTTCAAATTATAATTCTAAAAACATTTAATTTCTTTAACTATTTCTTAATTTATTTCGCTTTTTGTTTTTGGATTTGTCTCTCGTGGTATATGAAACATAATTATTTTCTTATTATTATGAATAAATCAAAACTTATTGTAACTTCGAAATTATTTGATTTTTAAGGATATATATATATATATATATACTTATAATAAAGCTCAATGTGTGTGTGTGTGCGTGTGTGTGTGTGTGTGTGTGCGCGTGTGTGTGTGTGTTGGCGCTCTACAGGCCAGACCGTTGGACCTACTGCTACCAAATTTAGTACATGTATACCTTGGAGGTCGGGAATGTGCACCTTGGAGCCCTTTTATCGAATTTTTAATTAGAATTTAAATTAATTAAAATTTAAACGAAATTTGAACGTTTTTCCGCTATAACTTCCGAAAATATTATTGCACAAATAAATTTTTTACATCAATTTAAAGGTTAAAAATTTAGCTTTCTAATGGTATCAATGTTTTAATGTATAACTTAAGCTTCTATTTTTAACGAATTTTTAAAGAAATATTTTAACCATGTTTTTTAGCACGTGACCGGCTAAAATAAAAGAAAAGAATGACGGAAGTTCAGATTAAAAAAACAACTATCATCGCAAATCAAATCTAAAGAAATACAACTTTCAGCACAGGACTGGATAAAATAACATAAATATAAAAAGTGATATTTTCTAAAAAAAATAAATGCAAGGCAAAGGATTCTATGATCGTTTGCAATATCTAAATGATTAATTCAATAAATCTTCTTTATTTACGGCAAACCTGATTGAATTTAGACAGGATATGCATTGAAATTCCGACCTAATGGTATATTTCTATAATCGTTTGCAATATCTGTATCATTAATTCAATAATTTTTTTTTTCGCTCTTTCGCTTTCTTTCAAAAAATATATTTAATATGTTGGCAACATCACCGAAAAAAAACATTTTTTAATATTTTGGAAGCATAACCGATAATTAAAACTGACTGATTTATAAAATTAAAGAATATTATCAAGAAAACGGGTTCTTTTAGAACTTTCCGTCCATCATCTTAAAGAAAATATTAATTTCAGACCAATCAATGCCCGGAATTACTTCAAGACTAATGAATATTTGATTTAATTGAAAATTTTAGAACACATTACTCATGGCGAACCAACTGGTCGCCAAAGGCGGCTATTGTATAATAAAAAATAGACATTCTGAAACGTATAAATAATGAATTTATCTTCAATATTTAAAAAAAGTATCGTAATGCTCAATAGATGGCAGCACAACATACCAGATTCTGAAGTTGAAAAGAGAATGGCAATTCTTGATTAGCATCTTGCTTAGTTTCCAAGCTGATATAAGGGGAATCATTCCAAGAATTGAATAAAGTCTAAGCATTTTTGCATATATTTCACTTCAAAATTATTATAATTCTGATTTTTCATTATCAACAAATACCATTTGTTTCATATGAAGAAAAAAATGCTCTCATTTTGGTAAATGATTTTTGATGTGTTCATGCCCATCAAATAGATAATAGAACAAAATCAAATGTTTCCTTTTCATTTTCATATTTGCGTTTAACATTCATATGCATACATATTTAATATCTTATATTTATCTTTTATACAAACTTTACTTCTATATAAATAAAATAATCCTATATAACCCACGTTTTATAGCCCCAAATTACTTCACAGATTTCTCTAAATTTTCAATAAAATGCTATTAAACATAATATAAAATATGAGCCAAAATTTCGTATCGATAAACGAAATAATTTTTTGAGTAATTAATACATATGGTGCACATATTTACCCATCGAACCATAGATTGACTCAAATTTTTCTCTCTTTTGAAATGTTTGTATATTCTTATTAACTGAAAGATATACAGATATTTTACATCATTTCGTTTTATGAATGTAATTATATTCTAAATTATTGTATTTATCAAGTTTAAGTCATAATATACTGGACTTTAAAATACCGTATAATAAAATATTTTATATCATTAGTTAAAAATTATTAATAACAAAAGTGAAAAATTAGATTTGGAATTTTATTTAAAAAATCATTTGTCGCAAATGGCATCATGAGCTAATTTATTTTCTTCTAAGAAATCATTCCTCTCCGTTCACCTTTTTCAACTACGCGAGAGTCCAGATATTCAATAATCCAAATCGGATCTTGACCCTATTAATCAGGAGAACTGCACGTCTATTTTACTTTTATAGTTAGTGATAAGAATGTTTTGATTTTTTTTCTTACGAGTTTCACCTTGATTTAATATATCTTCTTCCATATCTTCGTGTCCCTCTAGTTACATTCCAAATCTAGACAAATGATCTTAGTAAATAAGACAGATAAACTGAACAGCACATATAACATTAAATAACTGAACTGAACAATAATTGTAGTGAAAAACTGAACTATACATATAGCATAAAACTGGTTAAAATATTTATTACTTTAATATAAATTTCTTTTTCTGATACATCTAACTCCGCCAATTTAATTTTGGAATTCATTGTTTGTCTTTTTTATGAATGGAGACTTTGATTTTACAGTTCAATATATAAAACAATATTCAATAAAATAGTCATATGACGGCATCACATTGAGTTGACATGAATCATGATTAAGTTCCTTATTTCAGTTTTCTTATGGATAGGACACATTACAACTTTTCTATCTAACAGTAGTTTTTCCTAAATACTTATGAATAACCAGCTGGAAGGTTCTACAAAACTTTCTCGTATACTTTCTTTTTAAAGGTGTTATTCCGGAGGCCTTCCATTGCACTGACTTACAATAACTACCAAATATTAACTTTTTGCGTGAATTTAGTATCTTTATTGAAACTTTTGTATCATTTTGTTATTTGGTATCATTTAGTTATTTGGCGATAAATCCCTTGCATGTGGTATTCGATAAGATGTGCTTTACATGCGTTTTCCTCATTCTGTTGAAACAAAAATTTAAAACAAAATTACACTTATAGTCACAAAAGCATACTCCAAATTTAATATATTTAACTCATTACCTCTGAGTTATCGCGTCTATATACAGTCGAATCTGGTTAATTGGACCACCGGATAATCGGACCAGCCGCTTATTCGGACCGAATCTTAAACAACCGAAACAAATCCTATGTACATAAGCCTAATATTATTCGCTTATTTGAACCAAAATTCCGTTTAAACGGACCAAAGAACGTTGCAGGGAAGATGAAAAAGAAACCACAAGTCGCCTGTGTATAGCAAGAAGTCCGAAACGGAAAAGAACCAGTGGGAGGTGAGCAAGCACTTTGTTTCTTAGAACGGGCAGCTCGGTAGTAAGTTCTTCAAACGTTGACTTAAATTTGATAAGAACTTTTTTTTATTCTGCTTCGCATGCCGAGTATCATGTAGATCATTTCGAAGAATTTGTTTGTAAATTTATTTTTCAATGAGTAAAGTTCATAAACAACAGTAGTTCTTGTTTATATGTTTGCCATACGCGTGCACCGCACAATAAAGGTCATAATGACATTTTAATATATTACGTATAGAACGTCTCGTCTTGTAACATAGGGCATGTTCGTGTAATCGGACCAACCGGTTATTAGGACCAAAATGATCGCGTCCCGATGTGGGCCGCTTAACCGGAATCGACTGTATTTCTAAAAGTATATGCCTACAAACGGTCAATTTCCGGTTGGATTTGTCTGAATTTTTCATAGGTTTCATTGGCTATACAATTTAATTATGTGTATTGAATTTTTTCTTTCTAAATCGCTACGTTTTATGGTCATCTTGTTGACTTATATTCGAACAGTTGGACAGACGGACTTGCTTTGAGGGATTTTACTCAAAATTTGCCAGAAATCAACTAATTTGGTATACCAAATTTTATCCGTCTAGATCAAAGAGTTATTTTTGTCACAGGCAGACATACAGATGGATAGGTATTTTCCAAAAAAAGTATTTTTCGAACACATTAAGGACTAAAACGTGGAAAGTTCTCCAGTTCGAATTTTCAGATGATTACTATACTTTCTGTATAAGTAATACGAATACGGGAAAGTAAAAATAGATCAAAAGAAAAATATTTTTTTAAA
>JAPMOQ010064962.1:956303-1041258 GCA_026543055.1 Argiope trifasciata | reverse complement strand
TGTTTAATAAAGGACAAAATTAAATCACCATTCTATTCAAAAATTGCTTGATAATTTAAGAAATTTTATAGTATTTTCCTATCCTTTTCGCCTTATATTTATCTGTCGATCCCTTCACATAAAACCTGTCACCCGCATTGAATAACTGATTTTTTTTTTAATCCGCAATCAAGAGAAAGTATTAACTATTTTAAAATAAAAGAATCACTTAAAAACACTTCAGTATTTCAAATGCTTCTTATATTATTGTAAGAATCAAAGTAACGATAAATATCCAAAATTAGATATGTCATCTTATTAGGAAGTTAATTAAATTCATAAATCCAGGGGTTAAAAAATACATCATTTTAGATTTTTTATCATGTGAGGACATAATGTTTTGGTTTCAGAATTTTTTGAAGCCTCAGAATGCGTAGGCAACAAATTGGCGAATTTTCACTTTTGAAGCATCCATTTTTCACTATTAGGGTTATTAGAAAATAATGTAAAAGGTTGCTACATTTGACCAGTTATCGCAAACTAAAGTGAAAACTTTATTTCCAAATTATTCTTTCTTTAAATTTTTACGAACTGTCTTAATTAATTTAAGTCATTAACTGGTTTAAACCGATTTGAAACCATCACGAGACTATGTGATTACGCTAGCTTCGATATTTAAAAAAAACGATAGGATTTGATAGAAACAGAGAGAGAAAAAAAAAGAGAGACCGATAAAAAAGTCTCGTGATTGTTTCAAACCTGTTTAAACTGGTTAATGACTTCAATTAACTAAGATAAATAATGACTTAAAAATAATAATGTTCACATATGATAACTTGAAATTTGCGATCTTAGATTTCATTTTTTATTTATCTGTCGATTAAAAATGAAACATCAAATTATTAAGTGCTAAGCTTCGGAAACAAAATATTTTCTACGCAATTCAATAGATGGCGCTTAATGCTCAAGGAGCGTTAAAACTCAAAATGTTAGTTGATTAAATATTCAATAGATGGCAGTAGGCTGTCTGCTCTTTCTGTAGGTCACTAGGTTAAATTAATCATAACTGTGACAAATGTCAATGGTAGAAATGGACTGTGACTCAATAAGATAATGGAATCATAATAAAAAATGAGTCATATTTTTTATCAATTAAAGTTCTGCGTCTAATCCAGACTATTCCAAACATGAATAAATAAAAGAGACCGTAACAATAAAACTATGCAATCTTGTAGTAAAAATGTTATTTTTTTTATTTACAAATAAAAAAATGTTATAAAATGAGCAATTATAAACTGAAACAGTTTTATAATCACTACCTATAGTAGTTACTGCCTACAATTGTTCTACAGAATATCTTAAAAGATTCAAAGAAGGGTGTTGATGACCTCAGCATCTTCAATATCAGGGCGTTAGTTTATTTTTTTAAAGTCATAAAAGGGTTATTGACGCAATAAGTTTACTTTGAACTCAGTATCATTTGTCCGTATGCCTTTAATTTTCATATCTATATTTCTTTTATAAAGTTTGCTAAGACAATTATATAAATAATTTATGTAAAATACACAATTTTTAATTTTTCCATGCGTAATTAAAATAAATATATTTCCACGCAAACACACGCGCATTATTTGAAGAGCAATATGCATCGTTTGAAATCACTACGCAAACGAATTTTGTGTTTGATCGATTCAGTTATAATGTACATCGTACGATTGTCTTTTTCCCACAAGATGATCGGTTTCAATATTAGCCCATTCCCAAAATAATTCCTAATTAAGAGCATTTGCCTGTATGGACATCGAAGCTCTCTGCGAAAGACCGTCTGAAGAGAAAATATTACACACATATACATTTGATACATAAAGGACAAAGCTCTTTGTTTCTGGTCAGAAACTTCGTATACAATGGATTTAATAGGAATTATATATTAATCGTGCCGGTGTCCTGACATAAGGGTAGCGCGTCTTCCCCGTGACCTGGACGTCCTGAGTTCTAGTCCCTGTTCGGGCATGGTTATTCTTCCTCTCTTCTATCTGTGAGAGGTGTGGATGTGCCCTCCTGTAAAAAGGGGTTGTGCAAGCGAATAAGTGATGCGCGAGTGGCAAAATCGTACTCTTGTCTCTAGTTGGCGCTACTAAAACCAGAGACTCACCCTATCTTCGTAACAGTGTGCTTGTCCAGAGACAAGTGCCAAAAGAAACAACTCATATTCTGATGGCAATTACCAAAAGAAAGGGAGAGAAAACAAATCGAGTCCTTTTCTTCAAACGCGAAAAAAAGATTTATGCTTATGCACATTAGGTTATATTAATCGCCGACTATTGTTGTTGTCATAAAATGGTACTGCAAATACACTAATAGTTATTATTTTCTGATTTACAAAATTGAGGTACAAAGTACAAAGAAAAAGTTTAACCTTTAAAAACATTGACCTCGAACTTTTGGCACATCTTTACTTTTTATAATTCCCTGAATCCGAGGAATGCGCTTTTGGGATTATGTCTCACTATCTGTCTGCTATTTACACCCACTAAAATGCAAAACAGGTTCCTTTTGATTCTGGGGACAAGCAAGTATTGAGACATCTTGTTTATCTGTGAAGACGCAAATTGTTAAAATAATCGCAATGACTGTAGTTATAAATCTGTCTATGAATATGATGACAAAAATTTGGTATCTAGACCTAACAGCAAATTTGCAGATTTCTATTCCATTTTAGACGAAATCTAGATGGTGTGAAAATTAATTTATCGATCCATGCGCATGTGAACACATGAATAAAAAAGTGCAAAGAGCTAGATGTATAAAATTCGGTGCATTATATGTATAAATGTTGTTATTATCTTCCTATTAATTAGTATTATGTGAACGGGATGGATAAAAAAGGCTACAACCTAGATAAATAAAATTTAATATGCCGTTTTGTTATGGAAAGTTCAAATTGTTATTAAAATTTAAACACGCACGGTTAAAAGGAAGATGTCCAAAATTCACCCTCATTCTACTCATTTATATTATTGAATTCAAAACGATGCATATTGAGTCACAACATTCGGAAATCGGGTGGGTGTAGGTACCCGCTCTTATGGACTTGCGTTGGAGGCCTTGCTTCCCGACTGTGTCTGTTAAATAAATCCTTGAGACGCAGACTTTTCAAAAGTGAGTCGTCGAAAAGAAGCCGCTATAAGGAGAGTACTCAGACTCATTCAATAAATTTGATAAAGAATATTTATGGAAAACACCCAAGCTAAGAATATTACAGCTTTCAGCAATGAAAAGAAATTTTGGCAAAAACTGTAACCTCATTGAGTAAGTGGTAGAAGAAATGTAAATCAGGTCAGCAAACATTACTTATTGAGTTGGAAGGCATCTTCTGTGAATCAATTGTTGACTGTAAAGCAAGGTGTTGGGTTGTCAGCAGATTAATATTCAAGAATAATACCATTTGCAATGACGCTGTTGTTAGGCATATCGCCAGCAAAATTTAAACACTGTCCTTCAGTGATATGAGCTGCTACTTTTTCATAGGAATGAATGTAAACTTATCATGAGTTTTGAAGTAGAAATTAATATATGATCGGATTTTTTAGGAGGAAAGCCCGTATTTTCATTCAGATAATTTATTACCCAAATAGTGGGATGATAAAATGGTTTGGGAAATAAGGCATACTTTAAGAATAGGACTCATTTTTTAATTCTCGAAGGTAGAACAATAATAGTATATATATAACTATTTAATTGTCAAAAATATACTACTATTATATGCCCTGTTAAAATATGTAACTATTTAGCCCTCCAGCACACGCATCCCTTTTTTTTAGCATATTCATATGCTTGGGGCCATTTTAACCACACATTTCAGACACTTTCTCGTTATCTTAATGGTCATTTCTTTAAAATTAAAATATAAAACTAAATGTAAGCTAAAATGTAAACGATTTTCCATGGAAATATATTTTTATTTGAAATACAAATGTGAATTTTAATAAGAAAAACCAAAATTGAACATAGTCCCCTTTTCACAGACCTTTTCTGTATTTATTTATTTTCCCCATTCCATTCATATAAAATATTATTTTTAATACACATAGCTTTTTTCTGTTTAAAAATATTGGAAAAATAAGAAAATTGGCATTTATGTAGAGTTTATATTTGAAATATTTTAAGAAAAAAAAGTTAAACATACCACTTTGTAAACTTATTTATTTATTTATTTTTTCATTTTTATATACATACTCAAAAAATATTGTTGCTATTTCTCATTCAGAATGTAATGAATTGTTGACATAAATTTCAAGATAATTAATTTATGATATTAAAGATTGCATTCTGTATAATGATTTTCAACATTTTTACGAACAAGAAAAGATTCGGTCAGATTTTCTAGACTATTCATAACCTTCATTTTGTTTCGGTTCTGTATTATGACCACTTTCCAAAATTTCATGAACATTTGACAAATATGCGTTATCATCATTCTGTCTGTAAGCAGAAAGAGTTGCGAGAAGACCTCTAAATCTGTGTTACTAACTTACAACCTCTTAACATTAAAAGAATCTAAAGCATTAACATACCTACGGGTCAGTTTGAATCCAATCATTTTGTAAAAAATGAGATATGTTTTTTCATACATTTCTGTTGTTCTAATTTTCTCCTTTCAGCTCCCCCATGAAGATATATATAGGCAGCAACAGGTCTAAACTTTTTTATTCCTGGAATTTCTTTAAAAAAAGAGAAAGTGTAGGGTCCAAAAGAATCTATGCATGTACAGAAGGGTTAATTGCTATTAAAAATAACTATATTATACCCTCGATGCCACTTATCATTTTTACGCCACATTTAGGCTTCCACGGCAAACGAATTTGATATAAATTAAGATAAGTATATCATGGATTTTGGTGGTCTTATTATCGTAACCCTCGAGTCGCAAAATCAAAATTTCTCTAACACTGTTTATACTTGTTAAGTCACGACGTATATTGACTAGAAGCAAAAGGGAGGGAAAAAAAGAAAAGAGAAAGAAAGACCGAAAGAAAATCGATATTATTGTCCAGATTCTACAACGTCACTTCCTGTTAGTGTATTTGGTTACTTTATTTCAATAGGAACTTATGAAATAAAATTATTTGTAGTATGACAAGAAATTATTCTATTTTTTAAATTTTATCCAGTTCATTGTTCCGACCTCTTCGTAAAATGTGTATTTAAATTGTCATAAACATATATATATTATATAGATGGTATATAAATATAATAAATAATTCTAATTCTAATAATCAAACAATTATTATATAAATATAATTATTTTCATTTTATAAAGGCGTTATAATGGAAACTGATGCACTTTTTCATGACGAGCAAGCCCGACTCATTCTAATTGAGGCCTATAATAAAAAGTTTTTTAGGGTTCCTCCTCTATTTCACTGCTTCTGTAATGACGAACTAACTGTGCATAGAACTTGTCTATGGTATTTTTTGTTCATTCATTCAAAATGTTATTTAAGCTTAAAACTGATACTTACTTACTGGTATTTTGTTTTAAAAAAGTTCATTAAAGAAGGGAGCGTAAAATAAACTGTATTCGACTCGGAAGCCCCCCTCTGATGTGGGGACCCGGGGCAACTACCCCTACATTATTCAGGCTCTGATGCCGAGTATAATCGTCAAAAACGATTAATTGGTTAATATGAGTACCATGGAGAGTGACTGTAATTTATCTCATAATTTATTAAGAAACACAATTTTTATCGCGTTTAATGAATGAAAAGCAGATTCTGCTATCACACTTTGCTGGGCTATCAAAAACTACGACTGATTCAGCTCATTTCCGGAGTCTAAACTGTCGAAAAGTCTAATTAATCCTGCGCAGAATTGGAAATCGGATCCGCGGCTTATCGAGGCTCTAGAAAGTGCGCCGATAAAGGCCATCGGTTATCGACTCCGAGGTTAAAGCAGATTCACTTTCTCCCATCACTCGATAACGGGGAAACAATGTATCGGTCCAAGGTCGAGAGGGTTCGCGCGCGATTTTATCATCGATGCCCCCATTTTTCTGATGCGATTCCAAACCCTTCAGTGGAACGCAGGTGCACCCACTTCAGGATGGCTCCACAGCCCTTATGTGCCATTGTTTGAGGAGATAGAATATATCTTTTGGAGTATCGAAACCAACAAATGGTTGAAAGGCTGCTTTAGGAAATTTCAGCCCTTCGATTACTTATTTTTAATCCATATTATGCTGAGGGGAGGGGTGGAAGACGAAACATTATTGTTTGGAGAAGAAGGTTACTGTTTATCTTAATTGCCATGTTTTTCTCTATCAGGTAAACAGAATATATATATATATATATATATAGCAGTTTTCAAAATATTTGACAAGGAGACTACAATGAAACACTCTGTTTTACACCTCCCTAAACTTAAAAAACAACTTTTGAAGATACAGTAAATGCTCAATAAATCGATATTACACAATCTAATGGATTGTATAATCCTGACTTTACAGAAAAAGGTGGGAGAGTTTAAAAATTTCTGTGAATTGCCTAGCCATTGCTCATGATAAAATTTGATTTTTTATTTAACATTCGTAACGTAATTTGCACATTTTGTAATATTTTATGCGATGAATATGGATTGATGCTTTTTCAAATCAATTACCGGAATGAATTACTGCATTAAACTAGGCGATTCTTTAGTCTGATATTTGCCTGATTACTAAGAGTGTATTACATGTCTATATGTTTGTAAACAAAATGATTCAAAAACTCAAGAAGCTAGAGAGATGAAATTTATCCTCTATCTTCCTCATCAGAATTGTAGATTTGTATAAATTTTTTTATCAAAATTCATTATCTACTGTCTTACGTGTGGAGAGCAATAACTGAGTGGACTGCTTTTCAAAATCAATTACCGGAATAAATTACTTCATTAAACCGGCGATTCTTTGATCTGATATTTGCCTGATAACTAAGAGTCTATTACATGTGTGTCTGTAAACAAAATGACTCAAGAAGTTAGAGGAGATTTGTCTTCAATTGTCCTCACCAGATTTATATGAAATTTTTAACTAAATTCGTGACCAACAATCCTCCGTGTGAGCAATAATTGAATTAAGACAAAACTGTTTCCTTTATTTGGGCTGCCAGCGGTACTTAAATATTCTACGTTAATCAAACTAAGCTGCGCAACAAAGTTATATTTAAATTCGCTCCTAGTTTATTAGTAGAAAAATGCAACTCGAAACAGAAAAAAAGAAAGAAAATTTTGAAGTATTTGAATTTAATAATCATTGATTATGCTGAAGTTGAAAAAAATAATAACCAAGAACTAATTATGCATGAATATTATTTAGAAAAAGGAATTTGCTTATTCAGAATTACACTCTAATCTACTGATAGTATAAAGTCATGCTTAAAATTCTATAAACTATTGCAGGCTAATACCACGTAAGGTGTTCTCTGGCATTACAGATTTAATATAGAGCATGCGAGAAAGTTTATAAGGAACCATTGCCTCTGGATTTTTTTACGAAGTTTCTGAAAGATTGATTTTTGATTTCGAACACTTTTGGAAATATAAAAATAATTATTACTAAATATTATGAAATTTTAAGTTTGTGAAGCCTTTGATAAAGATGAGATTTAAAGATTTTAAATGTTTTTTAAAAGGAATTTATTATACATAAATACTAATTAGTAAAGAAAAGGTAGCTCGATTATTCAGAATTATTTTCTAACCCACTGACAACATAAATTACTGATTAAAATTCTTTGAAGAACTTTATCTGAAAATAGTAGATACTTTTATTTTCCTGGGCAATATTCTGATAAATTTAACAATAATAAGAAAAAGTTTTAGTTTTATTTCTACATTTTTTTTTTTTTTTTTTTTGGAAAAAGGAGCACTAGTAAAATTATTCGGTTGAGTCGCTTTTTTTTCCAAGGATATATTCCCCTTATTTCCTCGTGAATTTCTTTCCAATTTTTAACCTATAAAGTGTTATTTATCACTCCTATTAAAAAAATTCATTGGATCTTTAGTATTTTTTAAGAAAATATTACTAATTTTTAAGTACTGAATCGATTATTGAAGAAGGTTTTCATGTCAGAAACATTTCTTAACTCAATGATTCAGTGGAATTGCATCCGATGCAGGTGTATTTCATTTTATATCATAAATATTGTTGGATTACAGGTAATCTGTTTTTGGTAATTTTCCTTCTGTAATACTTAATTTATGGCTTAAATACTCATAAAAACGTATAGAAAAGGATTTGAACATATACAACATTTATGTTCATATCTGTCATTGTCATATATACCCCTCTCCCCTCCTCTTCATTTCAATATCCGGCTTATTAGATTTTTTAAAAAAATTCTCTAAAACTTAATAATTTTAATGTTTTTTCAAAGCTATTTAACTTGTTTGCTTAAAGTTTCTTAATATATAAATTGCAGAAGTTTTGAACTGTTCAGAACTTAATTAAAAATCAGATAATAAGGATGCCATACATGCTATCAAAATTCTACGTCATGTGACATACACGATGATAGATATTATGGCTATCAAACCAAAACACACTGTGTAATTCAAATAGAATCGAGTCTACAAACCGTGAGTCTAGACTATCAGTATGCATTGAGACTTTCAGAATTTTCACCTTCTAACCATTAGTCATAAGCGATTGTGTCTATAAAAAAGGGCATGATGAAAATTTCATAGAAGTCTAAAAACATTGATCCTTTTTATTTTTATCCATACAATTGCGTTTGTATGTTCAATATTTAATACTATACACTATTTTATACTATTTGTGATTTTGTATTAATATTTTATATTAAGGTATCCGGCTACATTAAAAAGATTGGTCATCGAGCTTATTGGTGAATTATTATTTCTTGTAGTTCAGACTTTTCTCTTTCCAAAACAGTTTATCTTTTCTAAGAAAAGGAAGGCATGATCAATCTTACAGGAGAATTTTAAACAAATCATATTTTTCTGCTAATTTTTTTCTTTAACTTCAATTTTAATTTTCAAAAAAATTATGCGCCATTAGTATAATATCTCAAAAGCTAACAAAGGTATTTACATTAAAATTTTCAGCGTGTGTTCCAAATAATATGGGTAATAAAATGAACCAAATATTTGATTATTGGCGAAATACTTTCTAATTTATAGGTGTTTTTAGAAAAATTAAGCTGTAAATTTAAGGGAAAAATGATTATATATGCATATTTTTACTTAACTTCTTTGCATCTCAAAATGTTTCTTAGAATCTGGTTCATTTCGTTAATCATTATGTTCTATGTGTACAAAGAAAGTGGAATTGATGCATTACAATTCTGCGTAGAATGTTAACTGTTTGTGTTGAGTTTCATTAAAACTTACTACAAATTTTCAAATTTCTCAAAATATATTATATTTTGAAAGATTTTTTGTGTGTATTTATAGTGTTTATAATTCCCAATACATCTAAAAACCATAAAGAGTTTTTTAAAAATTTAATTTTTCAAAAATTTCCTTCGAATTTAGTTGGATACCTTAAGTGCAAGAAAACAAATTTATTTAATAAGATGTATTTCCTATTATTACAAGTTTGAAATGCCAAATAAGTACTTATATACATATAAAGTATTACAAATTAAAAATTTGCGTTGTTTAATTGATAAAAAAATGTTGAATAAAGTACATTTTCCTTTCTTCAACAAGTTAAAATTATTCAAAATAATAAAAAAAAGGAAATTATTTTATTAATTTGTTTACAAATAGTTCCTTGAATGATCTTTGAAGCATAACAAAAAAGTTGACTGCGCTCATAATTCAAACCTAATTTTGGAAACTAAACACGAAAAAAAAAGGGACGTATTCCACTGTAGTTTTAGATATTTTCCTAAGATAGAGTTTTCGACTCAGTGACTTAGAGTATTTTGGGAACGATATATTTCAGTTTTACCCCTTTAGGCGACATCCTTTTTCAGATCTATTATATACATCTTATCAGAGGGGATTCTCTAAATTTAAATGACGTTCTTTTTTTGTATATGCGTGTGGTTATCGTTATCTGTAATCTCTGAATGCCAAGGTTATTGTAGAACCACAACGCATCAAGGCGCCACTACGCTTTGCCCATGGAAAAAGTTCTACTATTGAATTTCATTCAAGATCCAATGAATAATTCCGTGGCCGCAAGTATGAGCAAATATTTAAACTGCTAAGTTTCTAGGAAAATCTGTAAGAAAGATTGCTTCACACCCACTTTGGTCATACAAGCATAGTCGCCAGAAAGAAGCCGTTGGGTCTTTAGTTGGCTTCATACCTTCTTTTGAGTAAATATTGCATTCTAAACAATGGCGCACATTCCATGATTCAGATGCAATCAAGAATTTTTGGAAACATTTTCCAGATATCAGAGAACAACAATTTATTTTCCTAAACATCGCAGAAAATCAATACACATTTCAGAAACCCAAAGTATTTTACAATATTGACTAAAATAGATGATTTCAAAAAGGATTCTATTCAAACTGTGCATACTCTGAAAGATAAAGCATTGTTAAAATATTTGGAATGAGAAATGAAAATAAACAGTTGGGATAGATAGATTGGTAAATAAATTGTCTGTAATCGCGAACAAAACGCAAACTTTAACAGGTTATCTAAACTATAGATAATATGCATGTAAATAATTCTTTCAAGATGCGTCATTCTCCATGATTTTGAGGGAAAATACCAATTTTTATCTTTGGTCGATATTTCTTTGTTAAAGCCACGACAAGTGTAGCAGAGAAAACCCTATATCCAGACAAGGAGCATGAGAAACTTATCTTGATACAAAAAGGAATTTGCCGACTGTGCGATTCTGAGAGAAAATAATAGCACACTCAACTTATAAGAAAGAATTGCCATCAAGCCAGTACTTGAATTATTAAAAAATTGTCATTAGAATATAGATTGATTAGAAATTTTTATATATTTATATTACAGATGGAATATAGATTCTATAGCAGATTCGAACGAAAGAAAAAGAGAGAGACAGAATGCTCAACCAATGAAAGAAGGATAAATGTAACTAGATTTTCAGAACATTAATTCGAAATACATTAGATATAGGTCAGACCAAAACTAACCTGGCTAATCTAGATGTCTAGCCAGTTTACTATTAATAGCAACGATATCATAAACCTGCATATAAAAGAATTAAATTGATCTTGTGCTTTTAATTTTAGCAAAATACTGGAGAAAACCAGTGGCGTAGAATTGAGTTTGGAGAATGGCCAAGAAGGTATAGATTTTACAGGCGTCAGTCCGGATCTATGGGTGTGATATCATGAAGATGTAATATTAGTGCGCTGGCGTCATTTTTAAAAATTTTTCACCATATTCTGATGAGAAAGGGGTCTAATATCCTTACAAAATTTACAATTTCTAGATTACTTTTGGCAACGACTTCGAAAAAAATTATATTATGTTACGGGGAGGGGTTTTAACTTTCTCCTCACCCCTGAGAGAAAGCAGGGAACAAGATTCAAAATTTGCTTAAGTTCACGTTTAAAATGGAAGAAAGTTAATTGGTTTCAAAAATATATGAAGCTATCATTATTCACTGCAAAAATAGTTTTCTTTAAAAAAATTATTTCAATAAATTTTAATTTTTTTAGTAAAAATTGGTTATTTGTTAAAATTGCAACAATTTATTCGAGATGCGAACCGTTTCATTTCATTAAAGATGTTTGATTGCCTAATAAATGTGATTGACGAATTTCCATTCTTGAATTGTGACACGATAATTTTTATAACGATAAATCCGATTTCCATTTTTCTCTATGCAAATATATTGAGTTAACTAATAATATAAAAACAATATATTATTTTTAAAATTAAAAAAAAATTCTGCAATTTCATTTTTGCTTTCTCGTATATGTAGTATAGAGAAAATTTAGTAATAGTCAAAAACTTGTGATCTTGACGATTCTCCACGTTCTAGATCTCTCGGAGTTCGGAAAATGCATTTTTAGAAAATTTTCATCTGTCTATGACAAAAATAAATCAAAAATTCTTAGAGCTAGATTGAAATTTAGTACATGTTCTTTACATCAAATCTACAGATTTATATCAAATATTGAGTAAAATCTGCTCAGAGGAAATTTATCTGCTCAAATGTAAGTTAACACGGTAATTACAAAAAACTAGAGAGATAAAATCTTGTACACAGATTTAACATAGACACCTAGAGGCCACGGTAGCCTGTTGGTAGAGCGTCAGTATCGTAGCCGAAAGGTCGCGAGTTCTGTCCTCGTCTTGGCCAAAGACCGCTGTGTTGGCTAATGGCAGTTGGGGCACGTTAAATATGTCGAGACTGCAAAGTCCTCCAAGTTCCCATAACAAAACGATACCTCTGGGGGTACTGAATCAGGGATGAGTCGGTCTCTGATTTGGATCTAAATTCCGACTTGCTGATGGATGAACGAGTGTATGAATGAATTCGACCACCCCCTGAAAAGGGTTGTGTCGTGTGTGTGATCTAGAAGTCGGACTTCTGCCCTCTGGGTGCTCAGGGGTCTTTACCCTCAGAAGCTACTGCACCCCCTTTCCGTGAAAAACACGGACACGACAACAACAACACCTGTCATATTTTGTGCTAAATCCAACTACGGATTGACAGTCTGTTGGTCTGTATTTTCATAAACATGTAAAATCAATAATTCAAAAACGCGATGACTTAAACATACCAAGTTTTTTATGGGATTTTGTAGTCACAAAATCCCATAAAAAACTTCTTTTGTAGTCACAAAATCCCATAAGAAAGTAGTGCGCAGTTTTCTGTACAATCTTTGTTTCAATCGGTTGATAAAAACGTGTCTAAAACACAAATCCGATTTGGGGGTTCTATTGAGGTATGCCAGAGATTAATCACCAAATAACTCGACGAATTCAATAAAAATGCTAAATTCATACCAAAAGTTAATATTTGTTCATTATTGTAGGCTAATGCCATGTAAAGCTTTCTCTGGCATGACAAATTTATTATAGAATATACAAGAAAGTTATTGAGAGGCCGCTGCCGCTGGATTTTTTACAAAGTTTCTGAAGGATTGATTTTTAATTTTGAAAACTTTTGGAAAAATATAAAAATTATAATTATATCATACTATTGAATTGCAATTTTGTCGACGACTTGGCATAGGGGTAGCGCGTCTTGCACGAGTTCTAGACTTCTCGGGTACGAGTCCCGGTTCAGGCTGATTTTCCGTCTTCTGTTTCTTTTTGAGAGGCGTGTAAATATGCCCCCATTGTAAAAAAAAGGGGTTACGCCAGCGAATGTGACGCATGAAGTAACTAATTCGTACACTTGTCTCTAGTTAGTGCTACTGAAAATACAAGAGACGCTCACTAGGCTTAAATCACTGATAGATAATTGTCAGTAGCCATATAAAGTGCCTTAAGTCACAACACAAAAATTGCAATTTTAAGAAACCTTTGAATAAGTAGAAGTATAAAAATTTTAAATGTTTAAATAATTAAAAAATAATAACTCATTCTATATTTACTCGGACATTTTTCAACATTCGTTTCGCGACCCAATATTTCAATTTTGCAAATTGCGGTGAAAAGTGTTTATAATGATTGGAGGTTAATTATATTTTGAGTAAATGTTTTACAATGTATAAAATGTTTCATATCAATAATGTAAAAATTTTGAAACGAGTTTAGATCTATAAAAACAAATTATATCTATTCCGTTCTTTCGATATTTTTAATTACTGAGTGGAATGATTTCTTTAAGTGAATAATTACTTCCCTTTACCTCTTTCTAATTCATATTCGATTCCTTAAAGTAGCTTATCTATTAATAATGAACAAAAACATTTTTCTTTTGATTAATGCAAGCAGTTTTCTGTTACTACATCACTTTGAGATTACACAATCTCTCTCCAATCAACGGATGGAAGAATGCATATTCCAACACGTTTTCCAAACGTGTCTATAAATTTAACATATTTCTTATGACAAATATTTAAGAAAAGTTACGAGTTTTATTATGCTTATAGAACAAAAGAGACAAACAATTTATAATTCTATGCATGAGATCTAAAGCAAAAAATTTTAATATAAAATTGCTGAAGAGTGTAGGCCATATAAGCATATAATTAAAAGGATAGGAATTTTAAAATAATATTGCTTATGCGAAATTTTTCATATTATTCAAGCTCGCTGTGGCTTGGTGGTAAGATCTCAGTCGGTGGGTTTCAGATTCGAGATGCGATTTCACCGGTGAATCGCATTGTAAGCGGTTCTGGTACACGTTAAGCCGTTTAAACGTTACCGACATTTTCGGTAAACTGGACAAATATCAAATCAACCCAGAAAACTGCAAGAGAGTGTCAAAGGAGGGGGATGGCGTGCCTCTTAGAAAAATCCTAAGGTCGTTAAAACAGGCATTATATCCATCGAAACCAAGCGTTCTCCCTCTGATGTCGTACGGAAGATTGGAGAAAGAGTGCCAGCTCAGGTGTCGTCTTCTTCATCTGACTGCTTTCGAAATTACGAAGTACGTCCCACAATAGCCCTAGAGTCGCTTTAAAGTTGAGAGTAAATATAATTGAAAAAATAAATTCAATCAAAAGTTAAAATCTTGGTGTGATAATCATAAACTAAAATTCAACATTTAACTCTCTTCTGTATGAGAAATGCATATAGGGAAAATATAGCAATAATCGAAAAATTCGTCTACCAGATTTTAACAAATCTTTACCACGCTGAGATGAAAAACACATTTTTGGAATTATTCCGAATCGTCTTCTTCGGATATAAGTCAAAAGCCCTTTGTGAAAGACGGATGAAATATGGAATGCGGATTTTACACAGAATTTGAGGATTTTGAACAAATGTTGACGAAATCTATTCAGATGAAGTCTATCCGGTTACAATTTTAAAAGATAAATATAAAACGTAAAAAGGTAGACAAAAGGTTTGATAAACAAGTTTAGTACCTAAAATACTAACTCGCATTCAGTTTTAAAACTAAATTAAACATGATGTAGATTGCCTGTTAGTCTGCTATTTCGTAATCATGTAATCAATCGGACGAAAACACATCCAAAAGACAAATTCGATTTTAAGGCACTTGTGTTATAACATGTGCTTTCATTTAATAGCCACAAATCGCGCGATTAATTCGCTAGATACTAATAAAAACGCTAGTTTCACACCAAAAATCCGTGTTTCAAATCAGTTTTTTGCTAATGCCGAGTAAGGTTCAAAATTAATGTTCTTATCCAAGTATACCCAATTTTATGTTATTAAGAGGGAGATATTAAGGCTATTTGTGGCATGCGAAAAAGTTTCGGGGAGACAACTTCCACTTGTAAAACTGTCTTATTCACAGAACCATGAAAAATCATACCGGAGAGTAATAGATATGGAGATGCTGAAATTCATGGATTTAGTACTCTGAGATAATGAAATCAATCAAAAATTATCAATGGCTTTTTCCTTCACTCTACTACGATTCTAATTTAGAACAAAATAAATTCAGTCTTCCGCCAAAAGTAGTCATAAATATAAGATTAATAGTACAGTTTGTTATTACATCCATTCCGTCTTTCATCGCGGCAAAATTTTTACTGTTTTTATTTCCTGCACTTTGTAGTTCTTGTTAAATTTCTTCTTTTTCTCATTCAATTGATTTACTAGTAAACAATTCATTTCTAATGACTAATGGGACTAGTGAAAAGAAAAATAACTCAAACGGATTATTATTAACGGCAGATGTTACTTTGATTCCCCTTAATATTCACAAAAAGTAGGCTAGAATATCTGGCTTTATTGACTGCTGATTTGTTTAAAAGATAGCGATATATATGTTTGTCCTTATTAATCAGAAAATGCATTCAAACATTTCTGCCTTGATTGTTAATGTGAGCAGGAAGTTTGAGCAAAAAACTTAGACAGTTATCAGAATTTTGGAAAGTTCAAAATTAAGTAAATTTATCAAAATCGCTTTTTGCAGGCAGAAGGGAATAGTGCAGCAGAAATTCACCGAAGAATGAGTCGAGTGTATGGAGACAACATTATGAGTGATGGTGTTGTTCGTGAATGGTGTCGAAAGGCATGGTATGGTATGACGTCTGGAATTGTTCTGAATTGTTCTGAATTCTCTGTCGTGTAACAGAACGGCTCCTTGAGCAATTTCGATGGGACATTTTAGAACACCCACCAACCATATCGTCCCGACCTAGAGTCGAGTGACTTTCATCTTTTCTTTGAACTGAAGAAGTGGCTTGGGGGGCAGCGGTTCCAAACTGACGAGGAGCTCAAAGAAGCTATCACAACTCATTTCAAATCATTGGCGGCACCATTTTATGAAGAGGGTATTGCAAATCTTGTTGATAGATATGACAAATGACTTAATCGTCAAGGTGACTTTGTAGAGAAGTAACCTTTATTGTGCATTACTTTTAGTAATAAAATCATTTTTTATATTCACCCGTCATTTATTTATAGCCCATCGGAGGTTGAAAAAAAATAGCCCTCGTATTAAAACGAAAGAAAAAAATAATTTCGTATTTAAGGTTTCGGCGATATTTTAAGTTTAAATAACAAACATACCTTTCATTAAACGCAACTAATATTTTCGCTCAATTTTGAACCCCCCCCCCCCCTCCTTAAAATGCGTTCGCTTTACCTTACTTCTAATTACACTAATTCTTATTCACGCACTCGTGTCCCCCTCCCAAAGATTCATATCGTATACGAGACTGAAAAAATGTAACAGATAAAATTTCATTTCTTTTAATGTCACAAACACGTGATTGGAGTAATTATGTATGTCATATAACAGCCGGCGTCCTGGCATAGGAGAAGCCCGCCTTCCCCATGATCTGTGACTCCCGGGTTCGAGTCCCGATTCGGGCATTCTTTAGTGTTCTATCAGTGAGGTGTGTGGGGGCCGCGGAGGCTTGGTGGTAAGGTCCCGGCTTCGGAACCGGAGAGTTTCAGGTTCGAAGACTCGATTCCATCGATGAACCGTCGTGTGAGGGGGTCTCTTGCACGTTAAATCTGTCAGGCCAAACGTCCTCCCGCTGGTGTGGTGTGGAGAGGGGGGGGGGGTGCCAGTTCAGGTGTCGTCCTCGTCATCTGATCTTGGTTCAAAATTACGTGGTCCGTCTCAAAATAGCCCTCGTGTTGCTTTAAAACGGAGCGTTAATATAACTAAACTAAACAGTAGGGTGTGTGAAAGTTTCCCTGTAACAAGGGATTGTAGAACCAAATGTGACACATGAAATAACCAAGTTGTACTTATGACCTTAGTTGGTGCTATTGGGAAAACAAGAGACTCTCACTCGGCATGAATAGCTGACAGATCTGTCAACTGGATGGTAAAGTGCTATAAGTTCATCTAATACATAACTGTGTATTACACTCTATTACAACGTCGCGACCAGTTCCAACCTAGTAAGATGTATTAAAGGCTCTCAAATAAAATCAGAATAACTCACTCAACTGAAGTGTAACACGTGAGCAGAAATTGATTTCAGAAACTAGAAAGGAAGAATAAGCATAAAATTTACTTAAAGTAACATATAAGTATATGTTAGTAGACTGAATATTCTTTCTTTCTTTTCCGTCAAAAAAAAAAAAAGATGAATTCCTATAAGAATATTGACCAGTTATATTGTAGAGACAAAAAAAATTACGGATTTCAAGTATTGAATATTTTTATGAAAATGTTGATTTCACTTTGCCAAATGTCAATAATCAGTTTAGTTACATTAACGTTCCAGCTTTAAAACAACTCTAGAGCTACTACTTTGGGTCATCATTTTGAACCGTGGTGATATAACAAGAACACCTAATTTGGCACACTTTACTTGCCACTTTTCACTAGCCGGAGGACGTTTGGTCCTTGACGGTTTTGAGGAATCGGGATTCGAATCTGAAAGTCTCTGCCTCTGAAGCCGTGATCTTACCATCAAGCCACCGCGGCCCTTGTTAAATTATTACTAAAAATGAATGATTTCATAACTGAATGGGAAAAAAATATATTTTATACATTAATTTGGGAAAAAAAGATCCGTATTATTATTACTATAAATAGCAGTTTAGGCTAAGCATAGATTTCGATTATTTTTTTTAAATATGTAAATGTTATTTTGCAGTGGGTATGCTACTTTCATGCAATGAATTTAAAAAAAAAAGCTATTTACACAATTTAAAAAGCTTATAATTACAGGTCATTATCATAACTGCCTTCCTAACCACTTATCTAAAGAATCCGTTACATTATGCATTTATATTAAATTTAATTGGCATAATGTGATTATTTTCTGTTCAATCTAAGTCACATTTTGTAAATCTTTAATCAATTGGTATAAACCTCGTTAATTCTGAATCATAAGACTAAACGATGATCGATTACACTTCAACTAACTTTTCTCTTTCTAAACTTTTCTTTTCATGATTCATTTCTTTTATGTGAAATAAATCAAGGAGACACAATTCATGCTCTAGATAAAAGGGAAAATGTTAATCTCAGTTCAAAATCTTCAATAACAATCTTTTCTAAATTTCTCTACTCATTATCCTTTTTATTAGAACAACAACAAAAAAATATCTCAGATTAGTTATCAAAAAAAAAAAAAAAAAAAAATCAGAGAATCTTACGTTTTTGCAAGTCAATTCCTCCTTAGGTCAACAAAGAATTCTTTTTATTTTAGTTACTTTTCAATAATGATTACAATCAATATATATATATATATATACACATATAACAGAATCACATTATTAAGTGGTGAAAGAAATTTTTTTCCAGCGATCTACACGTTTCGCCACGGACGGAATTTATTAATAAATTTATATCCTGCTAAATATCTTATATAAGAACATATTTTCTCCCATAAAAAACTAAAATGAATTAATTTATCAAATTATTATTGATTTTCGCAAGAACTGAACTCGAATTCTTCGCCTTCACGGGGAAAATATTCAAATTTTTGAATTTTACCGATTACTGCCTGCTGATTTCGATTTCTATCACAAACAGCAAAAACTCGATTTAAAATATTAAAAATTAATTAAATTTAATTAATGAACGAATATTTTTCAAAAACTGCATTAACATCAAGTGTCATCCACTATAAGTTTAAAAAAATGTATTTGAACTTGAATGGATGAATAAAAAGTATTTTACCAACGATTGAAAATGTGAACAAGATTTATAAATAAATATAGGCAGAGTGCGAACTAACAGTATGAATTGAAAAAAAAAAAAAAGGATGTGAGAGCTATATACCTTCCTTAGCTCGTCGAAATTAATTGAAATATCTGAAAAAACTATGACACCCTAAAAAAAAACTTTTTTTGGTTTTTTAAATTGGTGTTGAGGTTTTAGAAAATAAACAAAATTTACCCTATATAAATGCATAGTTTCGATCTCTTAACTAATCACCGGACATATCTGCGAAAAAAGGTCTGCGACCTCCTCTGCAACATAAACAAGACCTTTTGTTTGTTTTATTTACTTATTAAATGGACTTCATTCATTTATTTATTTGATTGACAATACGGATACGAATGATCCATTAACCTCAACTGGCAGTCGCATTCCATCAAAAATAAAAGATCTCCGTTTTGGCGACGTCGTTCCGAATCCAGTTCCCGATTGAAAACTGGACTAAAGTTCCGAGTTGTGCCAGCCACCGCCAAACCCGGCATTTCAAATTATTTATTATTTAGTGAAAATTTTTTATTGATCATTTGGAAGCCAATCCTCCGGGGGAAAAGGCTTCCAGACTGTAGAGTTGGCGAGAAAATCGCAGAGGAAAAAGTAGGTCACGGGTGATCTACGTGGAATGAAAGTAAAGCGTCAGACTTCTCGCAGTGACCTTACACTGTTATCGGGTTTATTATTAGACCTCCAAATTCGCGCGGTTTTTTTTTTTATCTTCTTTATTATTATTATTTTCTGTATTACGTAAGCCCATTCCTTGTCTAGCCTTTCCGTGGCGCAGTTTATGTAATCGAAGAAACGTTGCGTCTTTTACAAAACAGATGTGCAAACTCACAAGGTTTGGGCGGCAGAATACGGGTGACTTTTTTTTTTATGCATCGTAGGAAATGGAAGATATTTAAATTAGATTCACGTAGTAAAAGACTCGCGACATTGTGAACTCTTCATTAAATTATGCATGTTTTTCAAAATCTTTTTCAACACTTCGGATTGCGTCACGTAATTTAATTATTCACTTAGGTTTCCCTTTTTGACAAGCTGGAAATCTTGTTTTTCCTTTTTATTCTTTACTAACACATTTCACTACTTTCATTTGTAATGTAGTAATTTTTCTGAATTTTAAACTTGGGGTTTTCTAAATTCTAAACTTACTTAAAGTCACTGAAAATTAGCTCCTAAATTGGAGCAGCTGTTTCATATTGACACCGTTGGAAATGCGCACCTTGCAGGGATTTCTTAAAAATGTTTAATTAGAATACTAATGAATTAAAAATTAAGCGTAATTTTGGAATTAGTTCGCAATAATTTCCAAGAAAATAATTTACAAAAATAAAAATTTGAAAAATTATCGTCTCAAGATTTCTTTTAAAAAAAGCACTCTCTTTAATGATATTAATGTAAAAATTATTCAAATTTTTCCAGATTTTTAGAAATTTTTACTTTTTTATATAAGAAATGTAAAGAAATTTTATTTTGCAATTTTTATTTTCTCTTATAATAAATATAAAGGAATTTTATTATTACCGTCAAAAAACTCTTAACTCCAGATTTTAACGAATCTCCATTGTTTTATATCCCACTGAATCCGAGAAACGGATTTTTGGAGAATGTCCGTCTGTCTGAGACAAAGATAACTGAAAAGCGCCTTGGGATAGATAGAGGAAATTTGGTAATCGAATTTTTCGCAACTTTGTTGATTTCTATAAAATTTTGAGTAAAATCCGCTCACAAGTGTTTATCTGTCTCGCTGCTATACAAGTTAATAAGATAACCTCAAAATGAAGAGAGCTAGATGAATAAAATTTGGTTCAGAAATTTAACATCTATATTATAGATATCTGCCAAATTTTGAATCAAATCCAAATAGAGGTTGACTGCCGGCTACTTTTAAGTTATTGTAAATTCTTCCAATACTCTACAGTGCAAATACCGTTCACATAACATTGTATAAATATATTTAGACAGTTAAAACTTTTGAATTCCAAAGTTGGCTAATTGATAAGGCGTTTGACTCGCATCCCTTAGGTTGTGAGTTCGAACCCCGCCGACCGAAGAATCTGCGCGTGTATGGGGACAGGCGAGCGTATAAATCTGTCATATTCAAAAGTCCACCATGTCGAGAGTAATACCACTGTGGGTACTGGTTCAAAGGTGATCGTTCTCTGTTCCAGGTCTAAAATGCTTTCTGTGTGTGAATGGAATGTATGAATGAAGTCCACCTCGAAAAAAATGGTTGTGATCCATGAGTAGCTAAGTCATACTCTTGGCTCTAGATGGCACTACTGAAAATAAACAAGAGACACACAAATCAGATTAAATCTCAGTGGCTCGGCTCGTTAGTTGGCGGGCTTGTCAATGACATGTGCCATTAGAAACAACAACAACAGCAGAAAGTTTTGTGGAGATCACTCTAGCTAGTTTTAAATTTATTTTTCCTTTTTTTAAAAAAATATTATTACCTAGATATCCAACCCCTTTTCATTGTTTCATAAAATATTGTACCGGTTGATTTTCTTCCATTATTCGTAGCTAAGAAGGATTCTGCTTAATATCTGTAGTTTATAGGACGAATAAAAAAACTGGTTACAATACCACAAGATTTAGAAAATAGATGAACCGCAAGCTTATGATTTATGAGACTCGTCACCATCCACAAAATTCCTCTACACCAAAAACAGATGTTAAGATAGTTAAAACAACGTGGTTTTAGTAACTGCCAATTTGGTGAAATCATGGGCATGAAATTATATCTAAACTATTTAGTCGAAATGAAATATAACCAGCATTCCCGGCTAACCAACTGGTATTGATAACCAAAGATGACTAATAAAAAAAAAGCGGGGAGAGGGGAAGAAAGAGAGAAAAAAAAAGAACCATAGATAATCTGAATTCAAAGAAGGAGCGGGATCGAACATTTCGGATCTATTTTCTGCCCCCATCTTTCCTGCTTAGAAAGAAGACTTGATTTCGGTCATTGCCTCCTGAGATGACCGAAGTAGCTTCTTAGTATTAATTTGGTTACAAGAGAGCTAACTATTCTAAACTTGTTAAACTCGTACAGGGCACTTTTCGGAATGCAAAACTAGTATTGTTGCATACCATCGACTCGTTTACACAGTGGAGTTCCGAGAGAACATTAGTAATAAAAATATGCTAATAAGTTTATTTGGTTTAATTAATAAATTTATTTAACTGAAGAAAAAAAAAAGATTGCTCAAATATCGCCAATGTCTTGTATTACAATCCTATATTTCTATATAAGGAGCTATATTTCTTCATTGTCTTTAACTCAGATTTGAACTATCGAAGCCTTGTTTGAGATCCATATCATGAAAATAGTAATAGTATTCTTAAACAAAAAAAAAAAAGTTTTCTTGTTACTTGTTTTATAAGGTTAATAGTTTTTTTTTAGATATATATTCATCTTATTTGATAAAAATTTATAGCATATTGAAGTCTCAATTAAATATTTATTGGTTGCTATTTTTTAATAAAAATTATTAATAACTTAGTTAATTGCCTTTATATGCTGAACTATATTTATTTTGCCTGGAGGCAAAAATTTTGAGACAAAAATTTCTTCATATTAAATCAAATTCTATTAACACATTGTTATATTACATATTTTACATTAAAACGGCATTAGCATCTTATTTTTTATAAAAATTTTACAAACCTTTATATAAGGAAGAATTTGTCATTTTCCAGTGTTTCTTTAATTATTGTATAAATACTTTCTAGTTATAAATTAATGCTTGATTGACATGCTCTTTTCTTTCATAAACTACTAATTATTATGTGCATTATATCCTATTAATCATCATTTGGTGTATTTTCTTTTGTTTATGTATATTTCTTGTATCATCGTTTGTTTGTGTTTTCGTTGTCATGCGATGCTACCATTGGATTTTTTTCTCTTCTCTACGCATTCTCGAGTTTAGTTTGTTTAGTTTAGTTATATTAACGTCCCGTTTTAAAGCAACACGAGGGCTATTTTGGGACGGACCTCGTAATTTTAAACCACGGTCAGATGACGAGGACGACACCTGACTTGGCATCCCCGTCTCCACACCACACCACACCAGCGGGAGGACGTTTCGCCTGACAGATTAAACGTGCAAGAGACCCCTCACACGACGGTTCTTCTGTGGAATCCAATCTCGACGCATTCTTGAATAATTGGTAGATATTTCCCCAGCGTGTAGAACGCCATACGCGTCTCAAACTTCTTTTGTAGCTATTAAGTTTCATATAATCATTTCCTCATACTTCTAAAAGAGAATAACATATGCTAATACTTAGAAAAATCTCCTGATGAAGTGATCGAGGTGCAATAGGTCTGGTCAACAAGTAGGCCAATAAATGATGCATCATACCTACACAATCTATATTTGGCTAAATATAACGTTTAAATGCTTGTGAATGCAAATGGTGGCTGATAACTGGCTACACGGCAACAACAACGCCATGATGTTTTGGTGGCAAAGTGATCACAAGAATCTTCATATCTGAATTTGGAATATAAATTTTAATTTGTGAATTTGAGAGAAAGTTTAAAATTAATTTAAACTAGTTTAGACGAGCCCTTAAAGCTCTAACGTCATGAAACTTGGTATAATTATTTAATTAATTTATATGATCTAACTCTTTTTTGAGAAATAATACTTAGATTATTTATAGGAAACTTCACTGGATTTTTATGCTGACTGGTTTAATAAGCTATTTTGATCAACTGTTTTGAAAATTTCACGCATGTTGTTCATAGTACTGTCTAAGGCCTAAACATGAATAATTTTTGAGAGATAATAATCCACCAGATTGATAACAGAGTAAGTGAATTTCCTGTCATTTTATGAATGGAATATTAACATAAACATTGTCGATCATATTATGGCAATTGAAGTAACTCGTTTCGAATCTGGGATAAATTTTCGAAGAACTTAATAGATGTTTCTTTAATAAATTCCGAAACAAGTTAAGTTTGGAGGTCATTAATAATGTATGAAGTGTTAGCTAAATGTAACGTTTAAGCGCTTATGAATGTCATGATTGACGACTTCCCTCGCCGTCCTAGACATAGAAAACTGCTCGTCATCGAGAGATTGTGGTCACACTTCCTCCAGAAATATCAAGTAGTTGCTTCCGGCCAGATAAAAAAAGCGTGTGGCAAAGTCTGATAAGATGATCCCCACAACAAGAGAATACGTCTAACAACGGTGATGTGGGGTTTGGCAGAGCATACGATCTCAACGGATCACAATCGCCTTATAGTTAAATATAATAAAATTATAAATTAACCTTATTGACTATAATATTAAAAGTTTTTTTTATTAAGATTAGTAATACATCGAAAAAGAAATTTATTGATTAGTAAAATGCATAGAATAATATTCCTTGGTCACAATTATTCATTCAACTTCCTAAGTACTATTACATTCATAAATTTTTTTGTACGAATGCATTAATGTAGAGAACACTACCATCCTCCATTACCGAATGGGCCACAAAACTCATCTGGAAGTGAAGAATTCAAGTCATCTCGAATGCCTTTAGATTCGAAACCCAATTTCAGTAAAGGTCCAGTGTTCATGTGGACGATGCAAGACGATCGATGTAAACTTGTGTATCGTCTTCATCATGTGGTCGCGGAGACCTGATGGTAAGGTCTCGGCTTTGGAACTGGAGGGTTGCTGGTTCGAGGCCCGATTCCACCGAAGAACGGCCGTGTAAACGGGTCTGTTTCACTTTAATCCAGCCCAAACGTTCTCCCGCTGGTGTGGTGTGGAAGTTTAGAGAGGGGTGTGCCAGCTCAGGTGTCATCCTCGTCATCTGACCACGGTTCAAAATAACGAGGATCGACCCAAATAGCCCTAGTTGTGCTTCAAAACGGGACGTAAATATAATGAAATTAAACGTATTCATCATCTGACCTTTCAGAGTTGCAAACCTTTCCATCCACCAAAGGGCCCCAGTGGTCTGGTGGTAAGGTCACGGCTTTGGATCCGGAGCGTTTCAAGTTCGAGACCCGATTCCAACGAAGAAACAGTTATGTGAGTGGGTCTAGTACACGTTAAATCCGTTGAGAATGAAACAACTTCTCGCTGGAGTAATGCAGAGGTTTGGAGAGAAGTTGCCAGCTCAGGTGTCACTCACGTCATCTGACCTCGGTTCAGAATTACGAGCTTCTTCTCCAAAGTAGCCCTCGGATTGCTTTAAAACCGAACATTAGTATAAATAAATCAGATCACCCACCAATACAGCAATAACCTTCAATCAAATTATCAGAAATGATTGCCAATTTTCTATAAAATACATGATGCAACTGTTCTCGATGATAATTGCAACCAATCCACAAAATCCTACATCAAGGGCCTACCTAGTCTAGGTTTTATTTATTTATTTGGTTTGAAATTTCTTTATCTTCAGGTCATCTTTTGCGGTTTTGCTTGAACACTACTCTTAAGTGGATGTGCTTAAGCATAAGGACTGAAGTGAAACATTTAATTCAAGAGACTGTGTGTCTTAAAACGTCATGTCGAATGAAGGTTATTCAACTCTCACGCATGGACAACATGAGAAGTGAAGAATGTTTCATCGCTGAACAATAAACGCAGAAGCAAACACAAAATGTTTAGAAGCATTTTGTTTCAGAAATTATTGTATAAATGTAATCCAAGGTGCATAATGCTCCGGTTGAAACTCGTAGATTCGTTCAACATCATACGAATGTACAAGAATTTGTGATAAACCTCATGAAATTATGAATACAAAAATTAAAAATCCCGATTTTTTGCAACACACTGGCTGTTTGAGACACACCCCATCTGTATACTTTTCACATCTTTTGTCTCTAAAATCTCTGAAACGAAAGCAAAAAAGATATTTTGAACTAAAACTATCATATTTATACTTTTGTTTATTTTGTAAATACTGAAATCGAATTTGTATAAATGAAGTTGGATTTCAACGCGTTACCTTTTCGTAACTCCGTTAATGTCTAGGAACTATGGCATTCTCTTTGTCGCCAGAAGCTTCCGAACTTTTGTAAAGGAACACTAGACATAGCAGCATGTGTTATCCTAGTTTTCAGAATCAAGAATTCATGCAACAATTCTTCATATAACAGTCCATCCCTTGATGCAAATCTAAAAGAAGAAAAAAAATCAATAGAAAAATTATTATGAAAACATGGAGTTCGTGGAAATCCATCCCTTCTCAAGCCATCTACAAGGGAAATAATTTATCGACTGGAAATCGGTGAATTACAAAATTAGGAGGAAGCATTTTATCCATTGATATTTGAGCACAGCACCCGTTCAGAATATTTAAATTCTCTTATTATAGGAATAGCCAATTTGATTTCATTAAATCAACGAATCGCTGTGGGGCGATGCCTAGGTCTTAGAATTAGGAGGATTGCGTTAATTATTAATTATTAAATTCCTTTTAAATAGAAATTTCCTTTCATTATAAAAGTTTTCACTTTTTTGATATTCATGGAGTTTTATTCTGTTATTAGATTCAGTGAGGGTAGATGATGATCGTCTGGATATTTTGAGGATTACGCAAACAAAAATGCTTAATCTTGTTATGAAACAAAATTGCCTGTTTGATTTCACGCAAAGAGGAATAGAATGATATTAAAAGGGGTGGGGTCCCTTTTTTTGAAATTATTTAATTTATAATTAACATTTTAATCACTTTTTTCTTCTTTTATCTACTCCATGATCCAATCGTGGGGAAGGGTAACACAAATGAGAATATGATATTTCCAGCGTGATGGTTGATTCTCGCTACCTGAGTAGGTATAGAAATAGTGGTGGTCGGCTATCTCCTTCCAATGACAGGGCATGCTTCTCTCGGGAGAGGGCCGCGGTGGCCCGGTGGAAAAGTCTCGGCTTCGGAACCGGAGGGTTTCAGGCTCGAGACTCGATTCCACCAAAGAACCGCCGTGTGAGGGGGTCTGTTGCACGTTAAATCTGTCAGGCCAAATGTCCTCCCGCTGGTGTGGCATGGTGTGGAGAGGAGGGTGCCAGTTCAGGTGTCGTCCTCGTCACCTGACCGTGGTTCAAAATTACGAGGTCCGTCCCAAAATGCCCTCGTGTTGCTTTAAACGGGACGTTAATATAACTAAACCAAACCAAACCAAGCTTCTCTTGGGAAGGATTGTGTATGATCCTTGAACTCAATTTAGTTCTCTGAAATGTTGTTACGCTGCTGTAGTCATTCAAATTTAATCCAAGTGCCTTAAATTAGACAGATGGAGTAGCTTTGTGTGGTTTTACAATCGGAGAGACATATTTTATTCACTCTTTTTTCTCTTAATATGATAAGCATTTTCATATTATAACTTGTTTAAGATTTTTAAACTCAATGGAAGGAATATATATTAAAAAATATATCGAAAACTTGATAACAACCGGTAGATATGTAATACCCACAACCAGCAACACAGAAAAGCTAGTAAACAAACAACATTATGCAAATCAGGTATCTCACTCTTTGCATAAAGTCACAAAAGAAAACATCTCTTGCGTGATTAAGATAGCACGAAGAGGTTGATAAGGATAATCACGATTGCATTGAGTACTGAGAATTATTTCCACGAATATCAAAAGAAATAAATGTCAATGATAAAATTTAACAAAGAAAAGTGGGGAGGAATAAGATAAAATTGTTAAGTGTATACTTCACTGATGCCGATGTAATAACTATTCGCCAATGATTTGAGATTTCTCTAGCAACTTTCTTTTAAAGAATTTTTGCAATTCTTTGAAAAAATTGTTATTTGAAGAAGTTTTAGTGCTGCATTGAAAATAAGATTGCATATTCGTATTGAAACTACTAGCGCCAAAATATCACAGATTAAAGTCCATGCATTGATTAAAGTTTATATAGCAGTATGACCTTCCACGTCTAAAAGTCTCAGAAAAGTCGTTTGGGACACTTCAGACAAGAATTTTCTTAAGCCGCATTCCGATGATCCGTGGCATTAAGGATTTGGTCATAAATCTGCCAACTGGCCCAATGTTTGACCCTCCTTGTCTGTGGATACCGGTCGGGAGTATCAAAGAACCTGGAACAAGCCACAAGAGAGGGGAAAGAGGTGAAAGTGTGCCTGTCTTCAGATACGCACAAGTCGTTGAAAAGGGGCTTTAAAAGCAGGCGGAGATGTGTGTGCACTTCCTGATTACTATCAATGTGCTTCAGTTTTAGTTTAGTTATATGAACGTTCTATTTTTTAGCAACATTAGGGTTATTTTGGGTCAGCCCACACAATTTTGAACCGACGTAGTATGAAAGAGGACGTCACTGAGCAACTAACACCTTCACCAGCTTTCCACACCCCACCAGAGGCAGAAATTTTGGCTTCGGCGGATTTAACGAATACCAGATCCGCTTACACGACTGTTCTTCGACGGAATCGCTTCTCGAACACAAAACTCTCTTGCTCCGAAACCGAAAACTTACCACCAGGTCATCACGACCCATCAAGCCACTTCTTCAAGCCACTTCTTCGTCATTTTGTAGCATTTATTGCTCGATTGATAATTAACAAGATAAATGATCTCCTCTAAAATTTAAATGAATTCCTACCTCACTTTTTCTAAGTATATATGATAACATTTTTTAAACATAATTTCATTGCCTTGATTCTATAAAGTTCTTTGGAACAACAATATTTTGCTATAAATTTCTTTATATTAAGATCGTGAAAGTACGACTTGACTAGTATCAGTTTCATAGATCCGATGGATTCTATTGCCATGGCCTCAATGTTTATCAACTAAGTAAAATATTTACGTCTAATAACTTGCGCATCTGATTACTAATGACGAGTTTCTTGCTTTTACTGTAATGTAAACTTTTCATATGTTTAATTTTGCTGCTCATACTTCACCTCTTTTTAAAAAGACTCTGACCAATTTCTAATTCCGATGTATTCCATTCCAAGATATAATTATAAATAGATATTAATAATCGTGATATGATGTTTATTATTTGTACAATTTCGCTCTTTTATTACTGAATTTCCTCCTTTATCCTCACGTTTGCAATATTTGATTTGATTTGGCACATAATTTACTGGCAATATATGAAAAATATCACCTTTGAAGATACATATTCAAATCTGAAAATCAGAAGAAAAAATACGAATAAATTTGAAACGAATAGTGAAGAAGAAGTGTATGTTTGGTTGAATGCAGTTAGTTTTGTTTTTGAGATACTTTTTCTTTATAGTTCAGCTGTGGCCTGGTGTTCAGATCTCTGCTTCGGAACCGGAGGATTGCAGGTTTGAGGCTCGATTCCACCAAAGAAACCGCCTTGTAAGTGGATCACGCTGAAACCGTTGAGGTTCAACATCCTCCCACTGGTAAGGTGTGGAAGCTTGAAGAACGAGTGCCAGTTCAGATGTTGTCCTCGTCTTCTGACAATAGTTCAAAATTACGAGGACCACCCCAATATAGCCCTAGTGTTGCTTTAAAATGGAATGTTAATATAAATAATAAAAAAACTTTCCTTATGGGGATGAATTAATGAATAAGCATTAAATATACCGACAAGATGGAAACGCAGAAATATAGTAAGATGGAGAAAAAGGATGGACATGGTGGTGACATGCTAGTCCAATAAATACCAATGAAGACCGCAGACAAAGAACTGAAGAATTTCCTATAACTGATTTCCTAAATTTGATATAACTGATAAGTATGTAAACTCATACATCCCGACATTGAAGAATGCAAGTCTTTCATATAATAATAATATAAATTAGAATTTTAAAATATTGTCAAATCTGCTTTTCCTGAAACGATAAAAATAAGATGTTATGTGTTTTAATTTTGAGTAATCTGTATCATTTTCGTCATTGTTTATTAGGTATTTTTAAAATGACCACGAAACAAAACAATCGCATTCAAAGATTTCACGAGCTAGTAGCGCAAAACATAAATAAGTACATTCTCGTAATATATATGTTCAGTTATGAAAAACCCACACACAAATCACCCTGTTTTCGGGCATCGGTGAGGGCCTGTCAGCACCAAGTTAAACGGATTCAACCGGAGGTTGATTAATAGGGGGCGGGCCCCTTTTCGATCCTTTTTTAGATTATAAGAACAATGAATGAGTCGGCAACCATCTTCTGAACTTCCGCTCTATATCCGTAAGAAGATGTTTGATCTTAGGTTATCGGCAAAGGTCATCCTTCAGAATGCCGAATATTAATTTTTAAAAAAATGTTTCATGTTTTTAAATGTTTATCAACAAATCTACAGTGAAATCGTCTCTTGTATCCATGTATTTCAGACTCCGATATCTAGGCTTTGGAGCCTGTTAGCTTTGAGCTATAAAAATATCTTAATATTAGCTTGGTACTTCATAAGACCGTTTATAATTACTCTTACCTTTGATTGATTTCAGAAATTAAAACAATGCATGTTTTGAATTTTGAAATTCGGCCCTGAACTGAAATATTTCCATCTCATTAACATTGTCCCTAGGCACCATCCGATCTAATTCTCTCTTTAAAATAAATCGCTTGTAAAAGTAATAAAAAAAAAGAAACATATTTATAAAAATTCTCCTAAAATTTGGCTTTAGAAACTCTCACAGAAAGAAAAGTTTTAATAGATTTCAGCAAATATTTCTATAAAGTTGCTGCCCCGTCTAATTAGCTTAGTTGTTGGAAGATAATTTTAAAGATACCAGCGGGTGACCGAGTTCCGCTCGGAGAAAACAGGTATCGAAGCTAACTCGAAGATTTAAATTTTCAATTGTGATTTATCAAAACAATACATGCCATAAGAAAATTTGTGAAACCATTGGTGAAAAGATAACCGGTTAAAGTGCACCATTGTAAACTATTCTAAACAAAGTTAGAGTTTGAAAAGGGAACTATTCTATACAAAGGTAAAGTAAAGGTTAAGATTGAAGTGTGTTGAAGTTCAATATTTTTTGACAAATTTATTTAGAAAAACCAAACATATATACATACATAAGAAACATATTATAAACCTATAACAGCATAAACATAAAACTTTATTAGTTCGCCATATTGGCTATAGATGGCAGCACGTTACCGCTTGAAAATTTAAGTAGCCATTATGGCGAACTAATAAAGTTTAAAAATATCCTATCTCTAACTCCGAACTGCTCGACCGCAGCGCTTCAAAACCGGCGCTAATCGATTCCTCGTGGCCAAAAACCCCAGACCCCCAAGTTTACCGGAGTTTATTAATTCTGGGGCGATTTTCGACTTGGCAACCATTTCTCGTATTATAGTATTAGATATATTACAGAATCGATTTTAGGTCAATTACTGTTGGCCTTGGCGCCAAAAATGAATAATCTCAAATATTGTTTGGCAGCGGATTCTAAAACACACTGCGCATTTGCGCATGCGTTAGGATGAGTTTTAATCGTCAAAATAGGAATGAGGAGAAAAACGAAAGGAGGGAATGTTTACATTTAATGATAATAAGAGCTGTTGGCCTAAATGAAGAATCCCAAACATTTGAGAGTCTAGGCAATAATTCCATTTAGAACTCGAGTTCCGCCATTTGATCATGAACACTCGATGATTTGTCATTTTGCAAAGGCGCACAGGCACAAGAAGTAATCGATTCGAGAAGCGTTAGTATTAATGTAAATATTTTCTTTGTTTGATTTTCAAGAAATTCGTTTTGAACATTTTCTGTTACTGTGATTATTTACGAAGATCTGTTGCTTGTGTGTTTGCTTCAAGCGCTATTTTGTAAACGCTTCCTTTGTGTTTTGATCACGTAGAATAAATCCTTTAATCATCGTGATATACTTTCCATCGTACATTCGCCGAAAGGAATTTCTGTAACAATGAGCAATCAAAATTATTTCAGTTTATACAATTAAATACTGTTTACTCAGACCCGTAGAGTTCAAAAATTGCCGCCTCAGTTCTAGTCGAATTCCTGAGTGAATTCTAATATGACTAAATGCTTCGGAGGATTGGACATCATCCGAAACAAATTGATTGGATTTTTTTGATCTGATGATAGGATTTCTTTTTCTCTTTGACTTGGTGTTGTCTTTCGAGTTTGAATCATTTCTAGGATAGCTATTGCATTTACTTTTTCTTACCAGTTAAAATATATATATATCAATATTTAAAAAAAAAATGTATTGAATCTAGTAAACACTATAAGTGTAATATGAGCCGGCATCCTGGCGTAGGGGAACGTGTCTTCTCTGGGATCTGGGCGTCCCAGTTTGGGCATGGTTGTTATTCTGTGTTCTATCTGTGAATAGTGTGAATGTCCCTCCCCTTTAAAAATTGGTTGTGTAAGCGAATGTGAAGCATGAAGTGACTAAGTCGTACTCTTGGCCCTAGTTGGCATTACTGAAAAAACAAGGGACGCTTATTTAGGCTTAAATCGGTGACAGCTTTCTATCATCAGGCTTGTAAAGTGCCATGAGTAACATAGCAACAACAAAATAATATGAACTCCATTATTTCTTGAAAGGAATAACTCCATTTCATAACACTCCTTGGAAAAATTCAAATATGAAGAGTAACAAAATATATTATTTATTTGTCGGCCAGTTGGTTCTATGGGAATACTATTTGCATTTAGTTAAAATTAAATGTCTTGAGTATAACTGGATTTTCACGATTAAAAGCTAATTGTGAGATATATCAAAACCAAGTTATCTGAATAGATTTATATTAGATTTGTGTATTGTTCACATGCCGTTCCTAATGGAGTCTGTCCCATAGCATTATAGTACTATAAATAACTTAATAATGTCTAAATAATCTATTTTAAACTGCGCATTGTCTTTTGCGGGAATGTAATTTTCCTTTTGATTTCCGCCAGCACTTGCAAGTTCATTCTTTTTTTAGCTCCTAACAATGGAAAAAATCGTGTTATTAAATATCTGATGATACAATGAATTTCATCGCAACAATAATATCTATTATTAAAAATTATGGGCAAAAATATTTTAGCAAAAATCTATCAAAATTCAGTGAAAAATTGAGTAGAAAGTAATAAGAAAAGACTTTCCAAACTTTAAAATGGTAAAAGAATTATTTTTGTAAAGTATGATTTTCTGGGATTATCTTGCTGAAAAAGCTGAAATCCAGATTGAAATTTAATTTAATAAAAGCCTAATAAAATTTTAAATAAATTTCACATTTTCATTCTCCAAAGCATATCTCTGTCAAACAGAATAGCTCTAGGTCTAATTATATATCTAGTGTTGACCGTCAACATGAATACATTCACAGTCTCAATTATTTGTAGAAGTAAGTTTTCATTTTTTCAAATGCGATATCTTCCCAGAGGAATTTCAGGAAAGTCGGTTACTTATATGCTTTCAAAACGGATTCTTTGTTTTATTCTTTGTTTTTGATTAAAAACGTATTATTTTTAGCTTCATTTATTTAGTCCCTAAAAATTCATTTATTTAAAGAAACTACAAAGTAAATTCATTTTTTGAATTGAAATTAATTCAATCGAAAGAAATATGTTCAGCAGTGGTATTAAATTAATTTGGTTAGTTAATTAATTTCCCCAACTAATAATTAATTATCAAATTAAGACATTTCGTTTTCATTTGCTAAAGGAAAATAAAGAGAAAAGGTTTGTCTTCAACGTAAATTGGCTAGATGCCATCTTTCTTTTCAATGTTAGGTACTAGCACATCATTATCACAAAATAATAATAATTATGATGGTTGTAATGTTGTGGTAATGACAATAATGATTATTATTTTATAATAATGATTGTTTATTTTAATAATCTAATAGTATGACAATTTATTTGACTATTAAAACTGAATTAGGATTCTAAAATCGTAATAATTATTTTAATAAATCGAATTAATATTATTGTATTAAATTTTATACCTTTTTATATCAAATTATTATTATATTAAATTTTGCAATTTTTTATATTAAATTATTATTGTGTTACATTTTACAATTTTTTATATTAAATTATTATTTTTTAAATTTTACTATTTTTTATATTAGATTATTATTGTATTCAAATTTTAACTAAGCATTCGATGAACATTTAAAAAATCGTTGAATTTAATGCAACTATACTTCCTACAACTTCAGAAAGAATTAATGCATTTCGGTTTGAAGGGATTTGTTCAATAACCTCTTATCATAACTAGCATCCTGTGTCGAAATCGAAAAAATCTGATATCTCTCTATTCGACGCTCGAGAAAGTACAACTTCATTTGCAAGGTGTCCACTGCTTTTAAGAGGGACACATTATTCGAACCTCTTCGAGTGCTTCAACCGAAGAAAATCACCGCAATTTTCTCTATATGGCAACAGTTCCTTACAGTTATGGAAATTTCAGTTTCAGACGATTGCCCACGGGCTCTTATTACCGGCCGAATATCAACGGGCTCCACCCTTCCCGCAGGTGTCTGGGATGATCGGCCAAGCGACAGAACAAAAGGAAGTCTTGGTCTGCAGCATGTCGACCTGACCCGTTTTGTTCTGCCAAAAAACAAAACGGAGCGAAATCGAACGAGTTGGTGTGTTCATTTTTTCCACCCTCCGAGCCCAGGAAGGAACAGGGGACCGGTTCTTTGTCATTCCCCTCCCTGTTATTGAAGTCAATGACTTGCATATCATCTGATGATAGGGATCACCGTGATTTTTATCGCTCCTCCAGTCGTTGGTACTTCACAGCTACTTAATGATTGTTATTGCCGCACAAATGAAACCGAGATTTGTTCACAAGACGGTAATGGAAGGGTTTAGTACCCATTATGTGTGAAAGGACCCGGCTGACAGCAGCAATTGGAAATTGAATCTTTTGCTGGAAAGTCTCATATATGAGCGACAAAGATCCATGGATTCCCTTGTAAATTAGAATTCGGTTGAAATTGGGTCATTTGAGGTTGGGCAAAAGGGTGTAGTAGCGCCTTGATTGAGTTTGTTTAGTCCTCATTAGAGCTGGACGCCCTAAAAGCTGTCTTGAAGAATTTTCATCTGATAATATTGATTTAAAAAAATCAAGGTTGTGAAGTAATTTTAAATTCTGGTTATTATTATTATTATTATTTGGTTTACTTTCGCTTTTTTTGTTTATTCATTGTGGTAAATTTTACACTTTACACGCAAGAAAACTTTTGCTAGTATCATTTTATTAAATTTGATTTCTTCTTTTATATAGTACAATAATGACTTTTGTTAAACCAGCATATAATACGCAATCACCTCACCGGATCAGAGTGTAACAGAAAAACACTTTAATTCTGCCTAATATAAATTGTATTGACATCCATACACAGTGGTGGTTATTGGTAATACGAGGCCAAAGGCTCAGATATATTTTAAATCCCCTTCAAGATAAACTCTACAGTTGGCAAAAATGTAGCAACATGAACTTATATCAATTTTAACTTTGTCTTAAAATTTATTTTGTGATATCGTTATATATTGAAAGGCAATTTCTAATGCATTTATAGCTTTTATTTGTGCTGATATCATGCCTTTTATTGACCCATTTTATATACTAAATCATTTTTTATTGTTTCTAGACCAATGAATCTTGTATCTTATTATATACATATAATTTATTTATCTTATTATATACATATAATTTAAAGCAGCAGTCATTGAGTTCTTTAGCAATTTTTATTCTTCATGATTTCAAGGAAATACTTTCATTTTTATATCAAGATTATTTATGCAAGCCCTGGAGAACACGCCATAGTGAGCGAATAGGAAAGACAGGCGATGAGAAAGTATTCTGAACTTATAAAGTTTAAGAAAAGAATTTGCAGGCTCAGCTTATCGATTTCGCAAGAATTTTCTTTAACACTTTACTTTTTCTGGGGCCGCGGTGGCCTGGTGGTAAGGTCTCGGCTTCGGAACGGGAGGATTTCAGGTTCGAGACTCGATTTCACCGAAGATCCGTCGTGTGAGGGGGGCTCTTGCACGTTAAATCTGTCAGGCCAAACGTCCTCCCACTGGTGTGGTGTGGAGAGGAAGGTGCCACTTCAGGTGTCGTCCTCGTCATCTGACCGTGGTTCAAAATTACGAGGTCCGTCCCAAAATAACCCTCGTGTTGCTTTAAATGGGACGTTAATATAACTAAACTAAACTAAACTTTACTTTTTCTTTAACACTTTTATTAGTGAATTAACATTTTTCCTTCAAAGGAAAAGTTAAAGTTAAAAATTCTGTGAATCAGACCGAAGGGGAGATTTGAACAGTTATAAATTTGCTTTCGGCTTAGCTCTATGGTAGAAACCCAAGTAGATTTTGAGGTCCCCTATATATCACGAGGCACGAGGCGACCACCTCCACCGCCTATGCGGAAATCCCCCACTGTCAGAATCAGAATGTTCAAGCAAAGTTAAAAAGCATTTTATCAAAGATCCATAGTAACTTATTTAAATACAACGTATCTAATCGAAAATTAACCTGTTCCGTGAATAGTACGATATTCGAAGGATCGTTTTTCGAAGAAATTTCCACATTAATTTGAAAAAAAAAATAATTCTTTTATTTGTTTTAATATTACTAATAAAAGAATAAAAAGATGAAAATTTAGTTATTCAGCTGCTTATCGCTCGTTTTCCGAGGCTTGGCAATCTCTATTGCATCCTGCGTTTCCGAAAGAAAATACTTATGCCTAAAAACATCAAATATAAATTTTTACGATTCAATACACGATTTTTACATGTTACTCTAGTATAGTATCTTACATCTAAGGCTCATGTAAAATTAATTTTTTCGATCAGTTCAGCCATTTTAATCTGATACTTTTGCCTTACATGTATAGAATATCCATAACGCTATATGTGATGAGTGTTTTGAACGGAGCACCTGGTCACTGAGGTCCTAAATCTCCCAGAATTAATGGTTATTTCATTTAGATCTTGTTAAAAATATTGCTTTAAGCCTGGATATTGTTAGTGCCTTTGTTTTCCTTCTATCTTCTTGCATACAATCAACTCCCGGCCACCACTGAACGTAGCAGTATCGACAGGATTTGTTGTGGTCGACTGCTGAATAAGTACTGTCCAACCTTACTGTTTTGTTTTCCTTTTATCTGCAAGGGAATTATTATTTATTGACGTGGTTGTAACTCGTTAATCCCTCGCTTCGCTTAGCATTCACACACACATATTCAAACATAAATAACAACATTACCAAAACAAAAGGAAGAAAAGTAAAAAAGAAAAGAAAGAAAGAAAGAAAGAGAAATAACTATTTCCCGGTTTCACCATGAAGTTATACAATTATGATTACGAAAAAGACAATTTGAGAGAAAACTCTTTAGCGAATTCTTTATACTTTTTCCAAAGAATTCATGACAGAGAACTTCGCTTCGCTTCGAATAACCGATGGTAATCATGCTGAAAATCATTTCCAAATGCTAATATATGCGTCCAGGACGGGCCGAAGATGGGAGTTCTCGTTTCTAGGAAATGAACCTTCCAAGCGGAAAGGCGCCTGGACAAAACAGGAAATGGTCAATATTAGCAAAATAGATAGAGCTATCCCCCCCCCCTTCATAGCAGGCGTTTCCCTTCTTGGAGCATCATCTCAGATTTCGTTTCCTGGGATACTCTTCACCATCCTTTCCGAACAAAGAAACGTCCGTCCGTCTGCAACGAACATAGAAGAAATCTTGTGAGAACTTTTTAACTAACGAAAATATACATAAAAGCTTTCATCATAGTTTAAAAAAATATATCGTTTATATTTTTTTATATTTGCATTATAAAAACAAAACAAGGCCTATTGCTGTATTATATTTGCCAGAGGGTAGTGAGACCATTCAAATTTATTTCTGTTTCGACCTGATATAGCTACAATGAGCTAGCTATATGAGTAAAATTTTTCTGGTTTTTTTTTAGAAAATAAATTAATTAAAATAATTAATTAAATCCATCTCCACAGTTTGCAGTCCATACTCAACGGCAATGACGTGAAGTTTTAGATGTAACAAAGGGATCACCACACAGCACCTCCACATCATAATTTGAAATAACAATTATAATTTGTAACTTTCTCTAAACTTACAAATAATTGAACTTGTTTGGTCGAGAGCTAATAAAACTGTAACGTCATGAAATTTGATATAATTCTTAGATTAGAACTTTTAAGATATAATTATTAATTTAAAATAATAATTAGATTATTAATAAGATAAATATAACTTTAACGGAAAAATGTTGCGAGTTTTATCATGGGGACTGATTTTAGTATTTTGAAATATTGTAGCTGTCTAGGACCGAAACAGGAATAACTTTGAGATTTTATTCCACCAGATTGTGAGTTATTTCGAGTTAGTGAGTTCTCAACCTTTTGAAGGAAAATTGATATAGGAATTATCTATTGCAGCCCTAATTGTTTTCTTACAGTTGGGTACATCAGGATCATATGTGGTCAGCTGAAGAAACTCGTTACGAAATTTGGGTGATTCTCCGAAGAATTTAATAGATACTCTTTTGATAAATTCCGAAAAAGGTACCATTTGGAATGTCCACATAACAAACTATGTGCAAGGAAAATCCATTAAAGTTCTGTATTCTCTGTAAAATAATTCTGTTTCTTTTTCAATAATTCAATCATAGCAATTAAATAGGTCATTATACCAAATTTCATGACGTTAGAACTTTATGTGCTCGTCTAAACTAGTTTAATTAATTTTAATATTTCTTTCAAACTTGCAAATTATATAATGTGGAAATATTCGTTGCCGTTTTGTCACATCGTGGAACTCCGAAACATCAAAAGTTTGCCATTAAAAAAATATATTAAAATATTTATAAAAAAAAACTTTTCAAATAGCCTAATCTTATAATTAACATCAAACTGGTTACTCCAAAAGTCAAGATTAACTCCAAAATAATCTAAGATTGGTCCTGAATGAATTTATTTAAAATAGCATTCTACTTGAGACATTGATAATATACAGCAGAACAACTATCTAGATTAATTGGTACCGGATCTAATCATGTGATTAAACATTTGCCCCAAACTGAAATTAAATGTCTGGATTGTTTCTAATTTTATTTATGAGCTAATGTAGAATGATCGAAATTTAACAAAAGGTATTTAATCACCACTAGAATAATTTGAATTTCAAGCAAATTTTGAATACATACATGATATTGAATATTTAATTTTGATTTCAGATGAAAAAAGGGGAAGGATACATTTTAGCTGTTAGGAGGAAAATTCCGGTACTAATAATTAGCATAAAATTGAACTTTAAATATTCATTTGTTCTTATAACAATACATAAAACAACAGCTTATTAAACTATGATTTTAATTACTGTTACATTAACTATCCCATCAAATTATACTCATCAAACTCTTTTATCTTGGAAATAGAAAGGATTTTTCAAAGTGCTTTGCCAAGTAAATTTTTTTTTATGTATTATAATTGTCCGACGAATGATTTTGAGTTAAAGAGACTAACACTTTTGAAAAAAAAAATGAAACTGAGTTCAAAACTAATAGAATATAAGAAACTGAAGAAGTGACTGCAATTATTGAACGAGCAACGGAAGATGCACATAATAACAATAGGCTACAAAACAAGTTTGATAACACTGATTAAAAGACAAGTTTAATTGAATTAATTGACGGGTTTATGGGATGTTTTAGCTGCAAAGGCTGTCAATTCCACGTTCAAAAAAGGTCGATTAAATAAATACAAAATTTTTAGATTTTTGCATTGGCGAATGATTTTGTGTTGAAGTGACTAAAACTTTTGCAAAGAAACTAAAACCGAGTTCAGAGCTAACTGAATACAAAGAACTGAAGAAATTGCGACTGCAATTATTGAACAAGCAACGGAAAATACACATAATAACAATAGGCTACAAAACAAGTTTGATTAAATTGATTAAAAGACAAGTTTGATTGAATTGATTGACGGGTTTATGGGATGTTTAGCTGCAAAGGCTGTCATCTCCGCGCTCACTAAAGTTCGTTTAAATTAACACAAAATTTTTAGATTTTTAAAGTAAATATAGATTTTACTTATTTTGCTAAGAAGCTCTTTGAATTTAAAGGTATAAAAAAGTTATAGCAGATATCTTCTATAAAGAAACAACTTTGTTTGCATTAAAAGCATTTTTTTCCAATAACATTTTTTTTAAATCGGGTGTTGAAAATTTGGATATTATCCAAACCATAATATTCCCACAGAAATTTAGATCACACATAAGGTCATATTTTTAAAAAAACAATCAATCATATCCATCATTATGTTTTGAGTTAAAAAAATTGTTTTAAAATCAGTAAAGGTGAGATTTCCATTATTCATATAGAGTAATTTAATATATTCCATTATTGACTGGTTTGTCACCAGTCCCGCTTAGAAAAATAACCTTGAGCATTAAAAAATATTTCTTATTTAAATTAAATGCAATTGTTTAATGCACATTAACAAAAAAAAATTCGTATTGGAAATTAATTTTAATGAAGTCAATTTTAAAACATTTTTTCTTAGCCCTTTAAAAAGCAGATTTTTATCATTTCCAATGATTAGTGGACTTTTAATCAGATATACAATTATAAATATTATGGAATCTTACAATTAATTTTTCTCTTAAATTCACTACCATGTGGAACTGCTAATATGGATTCGAAATTTATTAAACCAATTAATTATAAAATTTTTGATATTATATGACAATTACACGATATATCTTAATGGGTCATAAAAAGATTTATTACATTGTAGTGCGGTGTCTTTCCTTAAGAAAACACTTTAGCCGTAACAGAGTGTATAACTGATCTGATCTGAGAGATAACCCCTATCTATATTCAATTATATTCAATCAATCTAGATTATCAGAGTTTCCCATTTATTCATTCTTATGCAATACGGCTATAAAAATTATGTAATACTATACAAAAAGATATTTGTATATAATACTGCTCTTCTTACTGTTTTTTTAATTACTATTTTATTTATGTATATTTTTTTATTTTGCTTTTGCTTAACGAACAGATACAGAATAAATTCATTTTTTGTTTTTAGTCTTTATAATTAATTATTATAAATATTACAAAATACTGAATCTGATTTTTTTTTATCAAAATTCAGAAATGTAAAATGGAACATAATGTCTTATCTTTACAAACTTGAAACAAGACAAATTAAATTAAAAAATATGAAGAACAGTTAATTAAATTTTCTCTTTAAAGTAGCTGACTTTTGAATAATTCGCTTTTCCAATCTTTACTGTAGTTAAAATATGTCTGTTTAACATAAATAATGCCCATGAATCAGTCTAAAGGAAACTAGGTAAAAAAGAAGAAAAAGGGGGGGGGCAGGAACGCTGACTTTGTTTTTACTTGAAGTGTTTATGCTCTCTTAATTTTTTTCTCCAAATTTTAAAATGCTTCCATGAAAAATGCCTCCTACTTTTTGTGTTGTTAGGGGTCATTTGCAAGATTTTCACTTCTATTCTTGGTCAGTGAAAGATTTGTAACTAGGATGTCAAGGATCTGTAGGAGACATAAGGAGGCCAATTAAAGAATATTATTACTTGGTTTTTAAATAAATAAGCCTGAAAAAAAATTCTTTCAATTATAAAATATTTCATAACATTTAGTCAATCATATTTGATTTGGTTTCTTATGCTTCATATATTTTCCTAATTTCTACAGTATTTTTTAAACAACAAGAATTTTCATAAATATAACTGAACAAAAGTTCCTTGCAATCGTGATTCATAATTAAAAAAAAAACATTCAAATTTCCACAATGATATTAAAATAAAAAATATATTATTATTACCACCAGTTAAAAAGATGTACTGAATCACCACTGTCCCTTTGACAGCTCCCGAATACTAAAAGTGTAGATGTTGCTCAAACTTTTTTTCCTTGCGTTTCTCTTATCTATCGTCACTATTGCATGCATGCCAAGCCTACTTTTTTATGCATAGTTATTAATATCCACAAGCGTATCTATCAATGAGATCGGTATAACTTTTTTACGTGTACTCCTGAAATTATTTCAAGTATGTCTACAAGTAGACGTACTACAGATTGCCAAATACTATTATAAAGCTTCTTTAATTGAACAAATGTTTAATCTCTTTATATAAATATCCATATGTTAATAAGGTGGAGAAGTTTGAAGGATTGGGCTCTATCTCAGGTATAGCTTCAATTGAGATTCACCAGATATTTCTGGTATCGGATTAAAATGGGATAACAGTGTAATTTTTTTTAAAAAAATTAACCGTTTTTTAGTATTCATCCTCTTCATAGAATCATACTTTCAACCTTAATACATTATTAGATAGCAACCGTTACTACGTTTAAATAATCCATAAAACATTAAGAAGTAGGATATAAAAAGTAAGTCAACCTTGTATTTCGTACCACATAGCATGTTCTAAATTAAGATAATACCAGATTCTCATAAGCATTCTGAGTACCTAAAGCTGAAAGGACAAATTATTATTTGAATATGGATATTCCTTGCTCTTATGCAACGCAGAAACGTGGAAACGAATACATTACGGAATGGCGTGGCATTTACCTGGATTTTCAAATCTCCCCAACTTTCTTCATAAGTTACAAAGTTCCACACACACACACACAAAAGTAAAAATGAAATCTACAATAGCAAATTTCAAGTTATATGAAAAAATTATTTTTTAAGTCATAATTTGTTTTAATTAATATAAGTCATTAACTAGTTTAAGCCGGTTTGAACCAATCACGAGGTTTCTTTACAAAAAAAATATATAAAGCTATTTCCAAATGATAAACTATTCACCAATAAATTCTAAAACATATTAATTTATATAGAGTTTTTATCAAAACAGCATTTTTGTAAGCACAAACTGCTATTTTATGAGATCCAAAACAGTTTCATAATGGATTAATCTTAGAACAAGAATCAAATCCTTCAATGTTACCCATTTAAGAATGAATGAAATAATATTTCCCCTCTGGGAAAAAGAGGAAATACTTTTATCAAAACTGTTATTAAACGCGAGTGAAGTTTTTTTGAACATATTATAAAAATTAAGTTATATAATATCTTCCGAAAAAAAAAAAAATTGCATTCCATGAAAATATTAACTATGATATAAACAGCGTCAATCTTTTAAAAACGCATCTGTTGTCAAAAAAGCATACGTAATAATAAAGCAATATTAGTAAAAGCGAGTCAACCTTTTTAAAAATGAGACTGTTTTAAGCAAAGCATACGATAATAATAATAATGCAATACTGGTAAAAGCAGGTAAAAAGAATGTATGCGATTAAAAGATGTTGAAATGTATGCGTTTTAAAGATATTGCCATTTATGCTTCATGCATTGCCTACGCTATTTCGAGCTTCAATTATACATTGCCTTCAATTATTCTAAACCTCTTTATGGTAACAGTATCACGTTATCACATGATAAAAAATGTATAAAATAATTTTATACCTATAATTCTTTCAATTATAAATCGGTGTACTGTTTAAGGGTGGGCAGAATTTTAATTACAAGCATATATTAAAATAAGTGAACTGCAAAAGCGAGGGGGGGGGCGAGAGGTACATTTTTTTCTCAATAGAAATTAATCAGAATATAAAGTAATAAATCGTCTAAGCATAACCGATTTTCTTCTGAACTTATCAACACATAATTTGTATCAGATTCCTGATTTAAAAAAAAAAACTTATATAAGTAAAATTCTGAAAATATTACTTTGCCCTCTATCACTATAAATAGAATAGGGCAATATTCACATTTATTGTGATTGTAATAAATAAAATTATAAATGTAATAAAAGTTGTTTTGAGTAAATAGTAATTTATACATATAATAACCTTTACCTCAACCGGCTACTTCGATCCGCCCGGAGGAACACCAAAAATTCTGAATGACCGGACCGTCGCGTCAGCAACACTGGCGGGAACTATGGTTGAGTCCCAGAGTTCGCAATGGCCTTCACCGGTCACAGTACAATCCTTCCCATGGGAAGTACATCTCGTCTTCTATAGAAGCTAGTCGTCCCTACTATTTTTGTACCCACCAAGTGGCAAAAACCAACTACCATACTTGAAGTTCCCCCACTTCTTAGATCCCCACAGAAGAATTTATACATATAATAAAATTAATGATAAATTTAATGATGTAAGTTTCTTCATTTTGGAGCACAAATGTCTTAACCCATTATTTACCATATTATTTTAATATCTATTTTTCATTTTAATTTTTAGATTAAGTTTCGGTTTAGAATAAGGCCATGAAAAGATGACTTTTTTTAATTAATTGATTTAATTTATTTAACAATGAAATATTTTTAATTTATGGCATTAGCTGAAATCTATTGCCTGCTATCTCAGTTACAGTCTTTGTGTTCTTCAGAGTATTGTCAGAAAAAATAGCTACATAATGAAGATACCAGCATAATTTAAAAGATTTTTTAAAAATTATCTTAAGTAATTGAACGATTTTTGCCCTGCTTATTTTTTTCTCGGTTATTATTTAATTTATTATTTTACCGTATACTTGGAACGGCATTGTCAGATCTAGATTTTTACGAAATTAAAAAATTAATCAACTGTTAATTCTTATATTTTTATAAATTATCAATCGATATATATATATCCAGAAATATTTTATTGCTTCAATGTTTTAGAGTTAATGTTTTGGTGTTTCTTCCAACATCCTTCACCTCCCAGCCTGATAACTTTCAGATTGCGCAAGAGGTCCTAGACTGAAGTACTGCTGAAAATCTTATCACTTCAGGTGATAAAAATCGCTCTCGACTAGATTACAGCCTTCAAAAGAGCATCAACACTCAATTCCTCTCATTTTCGGTTTTCAACAATTTAAAATCCGATGCGACCATGCCCCTTCCTTATCTTGATTTGTGCGGGAAATTTGGTAGAAAAATCAGAATTCTCCCGCTCAAACCGAAATGTCTCGAACTCAGTTTCCTACGTCATAACTTAAAGAACAGTCCACGTCTTACTTCAACCTTGGCCTACTCGCATTAAATTGCCCATTCTGATATCACACCTGTTCCTCAGATGAACAACTGGATAAATCCCATCAGAAATGTTTGAGTTCAAGGCACTTAAAACGACAGACAGGCTGTTCGCCAATAACGCAGGAGCGCGCTACTTGGCTGCGTTATCTGAGTCATTTACGTAAAACGTAGCAGCCGAGTCACGAGCTGAAAGAATGTAACAAGTCGCGCAACGCAAACAATCCCAGCAGCAGCTACCGCTATCGGTGAATTGGCGCCAATCGGTTCAAACAGATGCTTCAAGGCTGTTATCGGAATAGTTTTGTCACAAAACCAGGAAATGATCTGAAACGAGGTGAAACAAACACAGTCGTAAATGAAGTTTTCACATAGGATGAAAAGTGATAACATTGGTGAGAGGGGAAGATGTTACTAAGTTAAAACTAGTCATGTCGTGTTATTTGAAGTTTATTTTATCATTGCGAATGATCTTAGGGTGATTTACTCTTTCTTTGACTTTTTTTTTATTTGTTTTTGAGTTATAACTACGAAAACAATAGAAATATTACAATTTGTCGCCTTATCTGAGGTTTTTAACATTGCGAAAAAATTATAATGAGCATTTCTTTTTCAATTCCTGCTATTAGTTCACACTCTCCCAATATATATGTATATATATTTTGTTCAGATTTTCATTTGTTAATAAAATACTTTTTATTCATCCACTCAAGTTCAAATACATTTTATAAAACTTGTAATGGATAACACTTGATGTTAACCCTTTATTGACTGACGGTACTTAAAAGTACCATTCAAATCTAGCTTATATCTTTACTCTATGACTAATTTTGCTTATTGTATTCTAAAGAACACAGAGAACGTAACCCAAATAACATGAGCTGAATATAAGCTAAAAGTAGGAATTAAAAATATTTAATTAATAATTAAACTAATTAAGATATTTCTGTTAATTACATTTTCCTTGGGGTTCCCTGGGATGATTCTGCAAGGAAAATAAACGACTGGTGCGAAAATAAAGTTGAAAAAAAGACGGCAACATAATTTAGTAAATAAAGGGTTAATACGGTTTTTTTTTCAAATATTAAAACTAATTTTAATTGATTTTAATAATTTATATAGCAGTTGCAATGAATTTTAGCAATTTGCAATGAAAATTGAAACCAACAGACAATAAGTCGCTCAAGCAGTAAATTGCAAGGAGTTCAGTATTTGTAAGGCGAAGGTGAAGAATGTGAGTTCAATTCTTGTGAAAGTCAATAATTTTTTAATACTTAACACTTTTTTGGCAATTATTTAATAAAAACTAACTAAACTGAATATTTTCTTTTTTTACCTAATATGGAATTGAATTAAAAAAAATTCTTTCATATTACTGTTTTTTTTTTTTTTTTTTTTTTTTTTTTTTTTTTAAATTAACATTAAAAAAAAGAAAAAAAAATTTTTATGTTTCCCCCCTTTTTTTGCGTTTTTTTTTTTTTTTTTTTATATTGGGAAAGAGATGATGAGAATTTTTTTTTTCCTTTCTGTTCCCTTTATTTTTCCGGAGTACAGCATAAAATACAGCATTGAAATATGCATTCCATATATTCTTGAAAATTTAAGCACGTTTGTTATAAAATTCCTGTGAAGTTTCCGATTAGGGTCACAGAGAGTTAAGACTGGCTAGAACATGACGTCCTTGAAAGAAGAAGGTAACAATAAAACCGCAAGAAATGTTTGAAACTTACGCAATTTTCTTTCATGGCATTTTGGGTGAGCACTTAAATTTTTTTTTTATAGTCACTAGACATTTCCTTAAATATTGGTAACTTGATATTTCTGTATGGTGTGAATTAGGAATATTAATGGAAAGGAAATTCTATTGCGATAGTAAATTACCATTACTAGGGAAAAAACAAATCTATCTAAATATGTTTTATTTAAAAGGATTATATTTTCTGAGTTTCAGCCTAAGACGCTTTAAATATTATTCGCTTAATTAGGCCGCTGAGTATCGGAGATAGTAAACAATAATATTAATTAAAATATTTCTGCTAATAGACGAATTTTTATCTCTAGTGATAATGAAGGAGAATGTACATGCATGTACAGGTCTTGGTGCTGCACTTGACAGAGCGTTTGAAACTAGAGATGCCAAATTTGGCACTTGTTGATATTGATAGTTGATATTTTGACACCTTTTGCTGGGAATGTACACCTCCAAAAATTTTTTTAAACCTTTTAAAATTTTTAAAAAAAAATGTCAATTTAACCATACTAATTTCATTGTTCCTAAATTTAAATAATTAAAAAAATATTTTTTGCACAATTTTTAACAATAAATTGTATTCTTGAATTGAATTTCAAATCATATTCATTGTTTTAGAAAATATTTAACAGCAAGATTTTCTTTCTTTGTTGTAAGCTAAAGAAGAAAGTTTAGTTTAGTTATATTAACGTCCCGTTTAAAGCAACACTAGGGCTATTTTGGGACGGACCTCGTAATTTTGAACCAAGATCAGATGACGAGGACGACACCTGATCTGGGACCCCCCTCTCCACATCACACCACACCACACCAGCGGGAGGACGTTTGGCTTGACAGATTTAACGTGCAAGAGACCCCCTCACACGACGGTTCTTCGGTGGAATCGAGTCTCGAACCTGAAACTCTCCGGTTCCGAAGCCGAGACCTTACCACCAGGCCACCGCGGCCCCGAAGAAATTAGGAATTGAGGAAGTGCAGTTAAATAAAGTGAAAGTTAGAAAATAGATTTTCTTGGTAAATTACATTTTTTATTAACAAAATGATATCATGTGTCCTGGATTTATTAGGGTGGTTTGTATATTCATTGTGTATTATAGATCTAAGATTATTAAAATAATGGCATTTCTCGTCTTCACAATCTGATGCTTAAGAATATTTTTAAGGGGTTAATTATGAAAATCAAATTATACATAAGAAATTTGATTGACAACATCACAAACAATATTCCTTTTAAACTATCTACAATAATTGTCAAAGATAGCAAGTGAGACATATTTTGTTAAAAAACCAGGAAGGGTAAATAGTATAAAGTAATTTGATAATACTTTTGCTAATATGCTTCATGTTAATTTATTTATATGGATCATATAAAGTTGAAAAGGTACATAACTTAAAGATTTAAAAATATAATACTTCAAGTCTAAATTTCTAAAGGAACAAAAATGAAACCCACTTTATATATATATAACAGGACAAGAAGAATATTTAATCTCACCTTAAGAGAATTTTTCTTTCCGAAAAATAGCATGTAAGAACTGCTCCAACAAACATGTGACGCCTGAACACTGTTAATACAGTACAATTTGAAATTCCAAATTTCTTCAACTACTATTTCAAAAAATAAAATTTGGTGTCTATCCCACGAGCTACTGAATAGTTTATTCGAAAGAACTTGACATCATAAAGTAAAATTATAAAATAAATCTGACCATTTATTCTGTATAGGATAAAAAAACTGGAGTGGGTACTATCTTAGAGATTAAGGAAGGCTGATCACCTTTGTATGAATTTCGTGGCGGAATTCCAACTAGGCCACCTTAGGTCCCTAAACTGAAAGAGGACTCCTGGCAGACCGATCAAAAGAAATATTGTAGAAGTAAATTGGATTTTCTAGCTATCAAAAAAATATTTGTAAACGCACACACACAATTTTATGAGTGATAAATTATTAGCATAATACTACTATTTCCTCGAATATAATTGGTCAGGATTCTACATGCTCCATTACGTTCATTAAGTTACTAGAATATTTAAAAAATGCGACATCTAATTCAATAATATTGCTAATCTTAATTATACTGAATATTTAGTGTTGCCTTCCTATTACGGTTAGTTTAATGGTAGGGACGAGAATTTTACAAATAGCTCAAACGGATGCTGAAATAAATTGCTAGTTCAATGATAGCCGGTCTTGGCAACACGATTTGGAGAATTTGGCGACAAAAATGAAGGACTAAGAACAATCAAGAATCTCGAAGATAGCTACATAGGACTTCACTTCCAGAGTTTGTTCTAGAACATCCGATGCCACAGGCTGTAGAAACCGGGAGAAAGGGTAGGGAGTAGTCGAACATGGTTTAATTGCGTTGAAGTCAAACGAGCCGTCTCCATTGTACTCTGTCCGAATTGTTGTGTTGTTATAGTTTATTATTATTTTCTGCTTGCGTGTTGCAATTTACTGCAACTGCTATTCTTATATACGCTTCGACTGTATGCTATAACTTTACACTCATGTTTTTGTGCAGAATAAAGCAGTAAAAATTGTAACTGAGCATATTAGACTTTTCACCAAACACAACTTTTTTCAACCCCCCTCCAGCGACTTTTTGATTTTTCTGTATCACTATTGACAACAAAAGTAAAATTTTTTTAAAAATTAATACATGCTAAAAATGTTCTGAAATGTGGAACTAAACTAAAATTCTTCGTTACTTCTAAAATTATCTAGAGCTACAAAATACCTAGAATCGACAAAAATATTCCCCATAGTTTAGCAAAATTTGAATAAAATTATGATAAAATCATTTAACGATAGTATCTAACAATATACTGTGACAAAAAAAATGCAAAAATAATTTGAATAATGATAACATGAGCAAGTAAGGCTGCTCATTTAAGAGCGTTCCACTCCACAGACCCCAAAACGTGTTGGCATTCCATGTCATTCATATTTTCACTCCAACGATTTAATAGGGACAATGGCAACCACTCCATGCCTCTATCATTCCAATCCCTTTGATGCAAATCTTGTTAGAGGATTCTGCCTCTTATTTTTGGCATCCCAAACAGCATCCATTCCAATTGCCAAGATGGAAATGAAATATGGAAATCGGGCCTATCTTCCAACCGTCTTACACACTTCATACCAAATGGCGATCGATTTTGGCGAAAAAAGAAAAATGGAGAGTAGTGATTGAGATTGATCGGCTTTACAAAACAATACACATTAATAAATTATGCAAGTATTGAATAATCATTACAAATATTCAGAACACAATTTAATATTACAAATATGTTGTCAGCGATTCAAGATTACATAATTGGCTCGTTGATTAATATAATGTTTTTTAAGATTCAAATAGTATTTTTTTTTTCATTTTTATAATTATAATTTATTTATCTATAATCTGTACTTATAATAAAGCTCAATGTGTGTGTGTGTTGGCGCTCTACAGGCTAGACTGTTGGACCTACAGCTACCAAATTTGGTACATGTATACCTTGGAGGTCGGTAATGTGCACCTCGGAGCCCTTTTTTCGAATTTTTAATTAGAATTTGAAATAATTAAAATTTAAGCGAAATTTCGACGTTTTTCCACTATAACTTCCGAAAATATTATCGCACAAACATGATTTTTACATCAATTTAAAGATTAAAAAATTAGCTTTCTAATGGTATCAGTGTTTGAATGCATAACTTAAGCTTCTATTTTTAACGAATTTTTAAAGAAATATTTTAACCATGTTTTTTTTAGCACGTGACCGGATAAAATAAAATAAAAGAATGACGGAAGTTCAGATTTAAAAAAAAACTATCATCGCAAATCAAATCTAAAGAAATACAACTTTCAGCACGGGACTGGATAAAATAACATAAATATAATAAGTGACATTTTCTAAAAAAATAAATGCAAGGTAAATTATTCTATGATCATTTACAATATCTAAATGATTAATTCAATAAATCTTCTTTATTTACGGTAAATCTGAATGAATTTAGACAGGATATGCATTGAATCCCGACCTAATGGCATATTTCTATAATCGTTTGAATATCTATATCATTAATTCAATAATTTTTTCCCTTTTTCGTTTTCTTTAAAAAAACATATTTAATATTTTGGCAACATTACCGAAAAAAAACATTTTTAATATTTTGTAAGCATAACCGATAATTAAGACAGAGTGATTTATTAAAATTAAAGAATATTATTAGAAAAACGTGTTCTTTTAGAACTTTCCGTTCATCATCTTGAAGAAAATATTAATTTCAGGCCAATCACTGCCCGCAATTACTTCAAGGCTAATGAATATGGGATTTAATTGAAAATTTTAGAACGCATTACTCAGGGCGAACCAGCTGGTCGCCAAAGACGACTAGTTCTAAATATAGCAAACACACGAATTACATGACTCAAGAAAATTACAAAAAATATGACATCGATTATTTTGCTTGACATTGAAACCTTTCACGAATTCCTAGATTAATTAAGTTGTGTTATTTATCAGCATTTGTATTAATTGGATTTTCCGCTGTTAATTCAATGAGTTGTGAAATTTAAATGTATTTATTTCCTAACCGTGGTGACCTGATGGTAAAGTATCTTCTTCAGGATCCGAGGGTTCCAGGTGCGAGACACAATTCGCCGAACCGTGGTGTAAGCGGGTTTAATGCACGTTAAACCCATCGGAACCAAATGTCTCCCGCTTACGTGGTGTGAAAGTTTGGAAAAGGTGGGAAGTTGCCAGTTCAAGTATCGTCTTTGTCATCTGACCACGATTCAAAATTGCGAGGTCCATCCCAAAATAGCCCTAGTGTCGATTTGAAACGGGATATTAATGCATAATAATCTAAACTAAATTTAATTTATACTAAGAATGAATTATTCTTTGTTTTCAAAAGATAAAGGCGAAATACGTTTTGTTATTGTAGTGACTTGGGTTGGTAAAATTTTCATGAATACTTGATTAGTAAGAAAAAAAGAGCTCGGAGTTACCCACCGCTAATCACGCTCAATGGATTTCATTGTTAAAAGCTTTATTTAATTTTTGCGGTTTCATCTAAAATATAATGCATAATACTACGGTCGATGAATTAGCAGCGTCTGTAGAAACAACATTACAACTTATTTGCTTAGAGACATTGCGATTTCACGTTAGAAATATTACTTTTATATTAATTAATATATTTTAATCGATGATAATTGCATTTTTTTGGACATATTCTTAAGTAAATATATACTCGTACCAATTCGTCCAATACTTACAACCTGTTTCCCAAATTGTTTTTTAAAGTTAAATTTTCACTTTTTTTATGGAGTTTGAATACTTATTCATCATAAGAATATGATCAATGAAATTAAAGAATTCGTAAACAAAAAATCAAAAAGTAGGTGAAATATAGGAAATGAGTGAAGAAACCATAGAAACGCAAATCGGCTATCCCACAACTTCGTGCTTTATCTCAGTGCTCCGCAACCGGTGTGCCGAGGCACACTGGTGTGCCATGAGCCAGATACAGGTGTGCCGCGATCAAATACATTGTATTTGACATTTTACAATTTTTCATCATGTATTTAATACACAATGACAATTTTTTTTCATAATAATGTCTATTTTTCTAAATATACTAAAGAATAATTATTATAACTAAATGATTATTCAATGGTACCCTGGTGAGAACAGCTTTAAATAATGACATGACTTTAAAATTATACTTCTCCGAAGTTCCATTAGATGTTTTCTGGACTTACGTTAAAAAAGAATATCCTCACATTTCCTACAAAGCAATCTTAACATTACTTCCATTTTCGACGAAATATTTATGTGAGCAAAGTTTTCAACTCTTGTATTAATGAAAAATGATAAGCGGTCATACTTAAAAGATCTTGACCAAGAACTTCGGGTCGTGGTGTTAAATATTGAGCCAAATATAAAACTTTTGTGTTCATTGAAACAAGCGTAGGTGTCACATTAATAATTATTATGATTGCGTAGAAATAAATATGTTACGGTTTTATGTATGTATACCTTTCAAATAAAAAACAAACATTTATTGTTAAGTTTGTGTATCAATGAATACCTATATACTTTAGCGTCTTGTGTGCCGCGGAATTCTAGAAAGAAATAAGGTGCGTCGTAGGTGAGTAAAGGTTGCGGAGCGCTGCTTTATCTAACGACTTAACACAACTCTTTTTTTTTTTTTTTGGAAGTATTAGAGCTGCAAAAGACTAGAACGGATTGGAGCACATTAACTGATTTCTTTTCAATTTACTCTCAAAACTGGCCTTCATTCTCTTAAAATTTTTATCGTCTTCTTCCATTTCCCCCTTCTATTTGGTTGTTAAGAGTTTCGGTTTCGATTTTTGTTGCCTTGACAGGACAAATCGACAGGTAAAAACCCCATCATATTTATTGCTGTTTTTTTCGCTATTTTCTTTTTCTTTTATTTTTTTTCAATTAGAAGTCACTTTTTAGACTAAAAAATGGCTGTAGGTAATCCTCTAAAATTATTTTCATATGAAAATTTTTATTACTAATTATTATAAGTTTTTTTTTTAAAAAAAGAATTTTTTTTTTTAAAATGAACATACACAAAACACTTATTGCAAATATTTATTGATATTCATTTTTAGCGGGCACTATCTTAATCATATCATGTATGCGTACAGAGAAGAAAATGTAAAAGAATGAATATAAAATCTAATAATTTTATCTGCTAAATTATCATTTCAGCATTCATATAATTTTCTATTGACAACAATACAAGGAATTTAAATCACATTCTCAATATTTAATGTTTGAAATACAAAAAATTTCATATCTTGCTAGGAAATAAAAAATTGTAAACCTTTTACGAATAAAGGGGATTTTTAATAATTGCAATCCTTTGATAAATATTTTTTGCAGTACCGCTAAAATCTGTACTGACATATCATTACTGTACATATTCTGTATATGGCACAATCGTATTCTGACAAATTAGTTTTCAAAGAGAAAACGTACACAATGATTTCGCACTTAACCACTGGAAATGGTCTCCCCAAAACTTTCTCGCATGCTCTCTCATAAATGTATTATCCTTCAAAACGCCTTACAATGTACTATTGTCTATTACGATATTGTCTATACAATGTACTATTATCAATTACGATAGTTACAAAATTTTAAATTTTGGCGTGAATTCAGCAATACAAATTAATTTTTCTGTCACCCGTGGCTAATTCTTTTGCCTGTTAAAAATAACGATAATACCATCAAAACTTTTTCCTCAAATAATCGAAGGCAAAATTTGTTACAAAACTCTACTTATGGTCACAAAATCATAAAATTGATAATTTAGTTCCATGAGTAACTGAGTGAATCGCGTTAATATGTTTCTGAAAATACAGATCGACGGAAAGTTATTTCCTCGTTGGATGATTCAAAATTTGATAGGTGTCTGCTCCATAATAATTAAATCTGTGCACTGAATTTTACCTATCTAGCTCACTTCGTTTTGTAATTATAATATTCAGACTTTCACTGAAAAAATTTTACTTGAAATATAGAAATCTACACATCTGAAGTAAAAACCGTTTACAGCATTATCTTTGTCATAGACAAGGAAATTGATATTTTCCAAAAATGTGTTTTTTGAACTCTGAACTTTTGGTCTGAAACTTGGAGGTTCATTAAAATTTCGAATTCGAATTTTTTAAAGATTACTATTCTTTCTCTATCCTACATATACGAGAAAGTGAAAATATATATATTTATATCACAAATTGTTGTCATTTAAAGTAAATAACGAAAATAGCTGGCAGTCAACTCAGATCTTTAAAATTATCAAGATAAAGAATGAAAGAGTTTTTCGTTTCCCTCATATTTAAAATCTTCTCTTTCTCCATCATTCAGTTCAGTCTCTATAGTAAAAAAAAAAAGATAATTTTTAAGTCTTATTCAAAAATTCACATCACTTCTTGCCAAGGCAATAAATACAATTTTTTTCTGGCCTATCCCTGTTTTCAGCATCGGATGGTGTTACAAAGTTATCCAATTCTTCATTCACCAACTTTCTACATCGTCATTATCGATCAATTCTTAGATTTCACTTTCTTCAAGAAGTGAAAATACGTTCACGCCAATTGCTTTTGGAATTTGTACGATTTCTTTGCCATGGCAACGAGGTCGAGACTGCAGCAGAATGACGCCTATGAATGGAATTCCGGTCTTCGGCAAGTTATAAGGAAACAATTTAGTCAATGAGAATATTTATTCAAATAGAAGCTTGTGCTATCGTTGCATATCAATGCATTCTTTCCCACATTTCCATGCATAAAAATTTATGATCCACATATTTCAAACAAATAAGCAAACTTGAAAGGATGCTATTCTAACGAGAAAATAAAGCGAAGAAAGTTTTAATTCTTTCTTTTAGCTTTTCTGGAAATCACTCGCCAGAAGGATGTAATTGATTTACGTTATCGATTTCTACGCTCCAGTAAAAACTTTCATTCCTTCAACCAACAATAAAAAACAGATTTTCACAAGATTTACCTTATGTAAATTTGGTTTGCGTATAAACCCTTTTTTTGTTCATTTTCAATTCCTACTATTAGTTCACACTCACCCAATGTGTACATCATTACCTCAGTTCAATTTTATTTAAAAAAAATTCCTTAAACACAATCTTTTTGAATAAAAAAAAAGAGTAAAAACAATAAAACAACTAATTTCGATTAATTATCAAAAGCAGTGATATTTAATACTGCTTGCAAATATTCAAAATATAAACAGCATTGTGCTTGTAGGCATAAAATTAATACCTTTTTAAATACCTTTTTCTTGTCTAAGAAATATCATTTTTTTAATCCATTATCTTAATATTTTATTATTTAGATCATGTCCAGTCCTAATTAATATACATCTGTAAAGCTATTCACGAATTCCTTACCACAAATAAATTATTTACAAGCATTTAAATTTTTTACAACTTTATTTTAGAAATAAGAAATATTCAACACAAAAAAATTATTAAGGTTTTACATTGGCCGCCTTTGGCGACTATCTGCATCGCCGTAAATATTGTTTGCATTCACTTAAATTTCGATCATTTAACTGATCCATGATTTTATAAAGAAGACATCAAATTTGTATAATCTTAACAGCTTTACATCTGTTCTATTTGTTGCATCTAATAGGTGTGCTAAAAGAGTCAAGTTTGTTGGTTGCATTTGTTGGTTGTTTTATCTTTTCGTTGGGCTGAAATTTTGATCCCTTATTTATATTGTAAACTATATATGTATATTAAACAGAATGCTTATTTTCTAGTGCTTAAAAAGTAGACAAAAATGTTTTTTTAAAAAAACCTGTCAAAATTACGGAAAAATTTCCAAGATCATTAAATTGTTATTCTTAAAGAAACATTTTTATAAAAAAATTTTTTGATAATTTTAGCATAATAATATTTTCGGGAATTATTGCGAAAGAGCACTGGTATTTTACTTACATATTCTAATTTTATTTAAAATTTCGAGACAAAAAAAAAACGTTCAAAGTTTTTATTTCTGCTCTCCAAACTATATTATGCCTACTTTAGCCGTTTTGGCTTAATAAGTCTCACCGATACAGCGCCAACACGCGCAGTCACTTTTATTTGCAGAGATCATCAATCTGTCTATCATTATTTTATATCACCATCATTAAAGCGTTCATTATGACCAATCGCAATGGGGTCGTTTTTACTAGCAATAAATAAATTAATAAAAAGTAACAGAAAAAAAAGTTTTTTTTCCGATTTTAATATTGGATGAATCATGAATAATTAAGCGAATCAATGAACAATTTTCTCAAACGATTTGTTCACTCATAATTACATTCCAGTCGGTGGCATTCTCGTTTCCCCGGATACTCTCAGTGTGACTGAAGATTTCTTTCCTCCGCTTCCCTCTCGCTTTCATTGTTGCGCAATTTCCTCCTGCGCGGGAAAATTTGTTCTTTTTTATTTCATTTCGTTGCCTTTACAAGTCTGGGAGCAGAGAAGGAAAACTCGGCTTCTGAGAAGGTAGAGAGCTATTAAGGCCAGTGTGTTTACATATTCCAGCTACAGCAGTGACGTCTACGGCTGCGCTTTAATTCTTCGAAGGTTTCTTTTCTTTCGCGCCATTTCATGATGATAATTTTGTTTCCTTTCTGTTTCTTTTTTCCTTCCCACTTCGGAATCTAGAAACTTAACGCAATTAAGTCTTTTTAATACTCCTTATCTTGACTTCCTCTTTTCTTAATGCCTCAACAAATGTAAATATTATGTTATCAATTTCATAAAGTTTTGATATTCTTCTAAAAGAACTTCTTTTGTATGAATGTTCTTCTTCCTTTTGATTTTATTCCTACAAATCCCAATTCTTCTTGGTTGAGTAAAAAAAAAAAAAAGTAAAAACTTATTTGTTGAGTAAAAACTTATTTATTATAACTTATTAAAACTTATTCGGATTTGTCGCCATTCGTGCAACAAAGTATTCGTAAACCTTATTATAAAAAAACCATTTGATAGTTGATAGTTTAGAGTTAGTAAAATTGGAACGTTAAGTGATAGTAAAATGTGTTACCGTTGTTGAACAATATTTCGGTAATAATGAAACTTAGGCGGCCATAGTTCGATAGTTTGAGTACCGGTCCCCTGGATCGTGTGATTGAACACCACTAGATTTCTTTTTATGGAGTTATTTGAAGTTAAAGGTCTATGCTATCAACCTCACAAGTATGTGTTCATTGAAGGAGGAAATGAATAACATATCAACGAAATTCAATTACATCTATGCAAAACGGCCATGGAAAAAAAGTGCGTATGTGTCAGCAAAACCCTAGGGGTCATGTCTCTATGTGTTATTCTATACATAAACCTATTCTATGTACTTTACGATTCAATAAAAGAGTAACAATTTATAGAGAAAAAAAACTTTTTTATTTTATTAATCTTGTGTTAACACTTTATTCTATCGGGTAACGCTCCATTTTCATTAACCATATAACTATCAGCTGTCAAGTGTTTTTTAATAGTGCAGCTCTTCACTGCACGAATACCGGCAAATTGAAATGTTGCGTAAATTTGGGGACAATAATTAATACCTTTAATTATTTTAATATGTTTAATTTTAACACTTTAATTTATGCCTTGTAAATATATTCCTTTCTTAATTTTGAATTTATATTATTATTCAATATTAATTTATCTTGTATCTCAGATTCATGCCGCTTTCCCACCTCTATAACTTCGATCTGCTTTAGGATTCGGAATTAAGGCAGCCTCATTTCACTTAATTGTTCGATATTGTCAGAGTTGCTATAATTTCTTTGGCGATCCAAAGTGATTTTTTTTTCTCCTGAAAAGTAAATTAAGGCATTGTTTTGTCAATTTCATGCTCTGTTTTCTGCTGTTTAGTACTGGTTCACTATTCATTTTCACAGCGTCCTTACAATTGCAATGTTTTGCGCATTCACTTTGCGTTATGTTTTTGAACTTTTTTGTTCGTTATTTAAACACTATTTCTTCTTTACCTCGGGTTACTTTCGTTGTTGCTTCATATATTGATTTTATCATTGAATTTTTATTTTTACTTTTTATCTTTCTTTGGTTTAATATTTTATACGCAGCCATCCTGGCTTAGGGATAGAGGTCTTCACCGTGATCTTGGCATCCCTGGTTTGAGTCCCGGTTCAGGCATGGTTGTTCTTCTGTTAGGTTCTATCTGTGAGATGTGTGAATGACCCCCACCCCTGTAAAAAGGGGTTATGCAAGCGGATGTGTGTTGTATCATCTTCATTTGAGCTTGAAGTTAGGTTCCTGTTTTCGGGTGCTCAGGCGTCTTTACCCTCAGAAACTACTGCATCCCTTTTCCGTGTTAAGACAGACACATCATCTTCTATGCACACGTACACATACGCTTATTTGCTCATAAATGTCAGCAAGTAATGAAGCCTATACAAGGGTTAAAAATATAGTATTTATAAAGCAAACAAACTTTATTGTAACTTCTTAGCTATCATAATGTTAAAAAAAGTAGTTTAGATTTTAAAAAAAGAAAAAACAAATAAATGGGATTTTCGTCAAAGCTCCTTACAGAAAATTCTACATTCAGTTGGTTTCTGATTTTAAGTTTTAAGAAGAATTTGAGAAAGCACTTTTCGAATAAATGGCCGAAATCCTTTATTCTTCTATTCGAAATCCAAGCAATTGTTGAATTCTGTTGCATTCCCCTGTTGAATAGTTGAATTTTTCTAGAGACTTATTACTCATGTTCCAAGATTAGATTTTAGTGTCTGTTCAAAATATTTATTAATTGGTACTTTTTCTTAATTTGATGGTATTTTCACTATCTTTATATAATACTTTATTTATGGTTCCTTGATATAATCATTTTCTTTGTGGATTTCTGACCCATTTGCGCTTTCAGCATGTGGAAAGCAGCTCCAAAAACAAATGTCAGAGCCGTTTCATGGTCCATAAACAAGTATTGTAGGTGTAAACTAATACATTTCTTTTTCATACAAGAGTTAACAACTTAATAAATAAACATTTTTTTTTTAAACGTAAAGATTATTTTATTATTTAGAATATTTTGTAAAAATAAAGTCGCCGGAGTTATAATAAACATAATAAAACATACAACATTTATTATCATTATAAATTGAAATTGAGTGATTTGTTAATAAACCATAAAATTATCAATGAGATTAAAAATTGACAAATTACCAACCGAAAGTTTTCATCAAATCAGTTTAATCATCAATTCTCATGGGAAAAAAATGCTTAATATTGAGATAATTTTTTATGTGTTAATTTATTTCGATAAAATGTATTCAAATGAAATTAGAATTTTATTACTGCAAAACTGCAGAAAACAAATTAAATAATCTATTTAAAATTAACTCGTAAATTAAAAATATACTAAACTATCAAGATGTTAAAAAAATTGTCAAAAAATAACGCCGTCTTAATAGGCTTAATCCTTGAAAGTTCTGTTGCCGAAATATTAATAGAATTGAGTATGCAGACCGATCAGCTATATGATTGACGACTATATTAAAAAAAATATAAGAAAAAAAACTCAGCGACCGGGAAAGAACTCTTTGGTATTCCAAACTCGATAACTTGTAGAATGGATAGGTAATTACCAATTATATAATTTTTTGTTGTTGATATGCATATCCTATTTTTGGGTGGGGTTGATCCGTCATATATGTAAACCGCACGTAGAATTCAAGGGCGGATTGCAGAGAGTTTATTGACCCAGAAGAGATCATTAAATTTCTTACTTCGAAACGTTGTAGCATTATAATGTCTGCATTTCAATGCCTGACTCATATGTCTTGTTTTAAATGGTTTGACTGCATCAGCCGTTGCATTCTGGGCTTTCAGATCTTATGCAGTCCTCTAAATGTGAGATTAAAAATAGTGAAATGCGAAAAAGTGGAAATAAAAACATTGCTTGAGTTGACATCTAAAGAAAGGCATTCTCTTTTTAATAATTTAAAATACTCTTAAGATCAATACTGGCAAAATTACACCAATTAAAGACTGGATTAAAAAAATGAAATCTGGGTTGAATTTCATTGTAACAGTAAATGACATAATTACAAATTCTGGCGTTTTTATTACCGAACAAAATTTATTTTTGCAAAACTTTAAAATTAAAAAAAAAATAGTCTTTCATTGAAAATACTTTTGATTCTATGATATATTTTTTATTATCTCACTTAAAAAATCTTTTCAAAATTAATTTTAATTTATTGAAATATTAATCCCTGATAACTAATATTTTGAATTCTAAATTGGTATTAAAAAGTTTTTTTGGGATTTTTGCTTTCCAAGTATATTTAGGAAAAGCATTAAAATTTCATTTAATTTTAATAAATAACGTATATAGCAAAAAAAAAATCTACCAGTGGACACCTACCATCCAAGTAGCATTCAAGTTCCTATTTGATAATTCTCGATTCACCAATCTGCCCTTTAAAACAGTTTGGATTATTTTTTCATCCCAAAACGTTATGGATCTAAAAATATTACCATGTTCATAAAAATATATCAATAAATTTTAGTTTCAATAACGATACTTTTTGAAATAACATAGGGATTGCTTTGAAACAATAACGTATTTTTGAACAAATGTCAGATGATGCGAAGCAAGCATGCCTTTAACTCTTTATTTGCCAAATTACTTTAAAAATTTACTTCTTCTAATTTATTTTTGAGCAAGTTTTGGTTTAGAATAAATCCAGGAAAAGAGAGTAAATTTTTTAAAATTAATAATTAAATTAATAATAAATAAATTTTGAATGTTTTTTTAAAAACATTTACTGTTTTCAATTGGAAATACGTTCTTCTTGTTCTTTTAAATACTGTTAGAAATAATAGCCATATTGTGAAGATATCAGCCAGATTTAAACAGTAATTTAGGTACCTCAGTAAATAAAGGGTGAAGCAGTTACATTTATCTTCTCTTTTGGATACCAAAAGGCGATGTCTGATAGGCTATTCCATATGCCATCCAGTAATGCATTGCGAGTGTAAACAGAATGAGATGTGATGCTGTACTGATAAGCTGCGAGCGTGAATGTCTTGTCTTTGTGTTAGTTCAGTGTGTGAATGTGGTTATTAAAGAAATGTCCCTGAAAACATAAGTCCTGTTGCCTCCTGCACTGATCATAATAATCTACATTCCATCACAAGGGTCTACCACACCATATCTGAAAACTTTTCACATCAACGGATGCAAAATGCCCTTCAGATATACTGTTGTCGAGAAGACTGCCGTAGCTGGTATCTGCCATAATAACATCTGTAATAAAATCAAAAAGAAATTTAAAAATAACTATTTTTATAAACAAACTTAGTATGCTGTTTTTAGCTAATATATATGTAAAAAAGCAAAAATTTGATTTATTTTTAATATTTCAATTTAATTTATCAATAAAAATTTGGATTAAACTATTATATCCCATTCAATCCTAATAGTATCGTATTCTGTTACCAAAAATTTTGTAAAAGCAACCGATTAATCGACGATAAATTTTGAAAATATTCAATTAATGCAGTGTCATCTCGAACACTGCATTAATTTAATACTTAATTTTTATATTAATTTAATATATTAATAAAATCTTGAAAATGTCGAAGCTACAGCACTTCAAGAAATGGACCTCATTTTGAAGGCAAATTCCGTCATTATGAAATAAGCCCAGTTAAATAAAAGAATCTAAGGAAAAAAATGACATTTTTATAATGAATCATTATAAATCGTGAAATGATGTATCGAAGAAAAAAGAGGGCATCATGAAAAGACTAATCATCTCTATTAAGAATTCTTAAACTTTAAAATCACACAAAAATGGCGTCATACACAACTTTTCGCTACTTTCACATCAGTAAGCAAAAATAAATAAACTAATTTATTTCTGTTTTAAACCATTTCGTTTCCAAAACATGGATAAGAAATCATTTTTCTTAGCATGTATCATCATATGTATTTTTTTCTTTTCCTTATTTATTTTTTATATGAACATGTAACCATTTCAGCTTATTCACATTTATAAAATTAGTTCTGGCCAACTTAAATTCAAATTTAAAAATGCTTTATTGTTTGGTTTTTCCCTTGACTCTCGGGATGCAATAACGTAATTTTTAACTTCTTAAGCTGCTCGCTTAGTAATTGCTCAGTTTCCAAAAACAGAAAGCAGCCTCTCTGAAATATTAAAAGCAATAAATTAGCTTTCTTGTCCCCTTAATGCTTCACACTTTAGGCAAGAAAGTTACGTGGACTTTTCCTATAATGATCATGGCTCGAACAGACTGAAGTAATATTCATAATTCCTGACAATCAATTAACTTAGTAATAAACGAAATTATGGCTACTTTTAAATTATTGCAAGTTCTTCCAATACTCTATGGTACAAAAACCGTTCACATAGCATGACATAAATATATTTAGCCAGTTAAAACTTTTGAATTTTAAAGTTGTTCGAGATATCCTGGTTGATAAGGTATTGGACTAGCATTCCTCAGGTTGCGAGTTCGAACCCCACCGACCGAAAAAATCTCCTCGTGTGTGGTGACTGGCGCGCGTCTAAATATGTTGTGGACACAAAGTCCTCCATGTCGAGAGTATTACCACTGGGGTTACTGGTTCAGATGTGATCGTTCTCTGATCCAGGTCTCAATTACGATCTGTGGTTGAGGGAATGAAATGTATGAATGAAGGCTGCCTCGTATAAAGAGTTGTGACATGCGGGTAGCTAAGTCGTACTTTTGGCTCTAGGTGTCGCTGATCAGAATAAACAAGAGACGCACAATTCGGATTAAGTCGCAATGGCTATTTAGTCAGTTGGCTTGTCATTGGCAAATGACATTAGAAACAACGAACAACAATAAATTCTAAAGTAGAATAAAGCAAAATTGTTATCAAAATTCTTTTAGAATTCCTGATTTATATTAATGCTTCTCATATTATAAGTTAAGCTTATGCTTAAGTATACTTCTCATATTATATATTATAAGTTACTATAAGTTATATAAGTGTCATATTATACTCTAAATGAAGTCCCATTTTTTTTCACTTTTTTATATAATCCAGCCAGTTTAATTTAGTTATATTAACGTCCCGCTTTAAAGCAATACGAGGCTATTTTGGGACGGACCTTGTAATTTTGAACCACGGTCAGGTGACGAGGACGACACCTGAACTGGCACCCCCCTCTCCACAGCACGCCACACCAGCGGGAGGACGTTTGGCCTGACAGATTTAACGTGCAAGAGACCTCCTCACACGACGGTTCTTCGGTGGAATCGTGTCTCGAACCTGAAACCTTCCGGTTCCGAAGCCGAGACCTTAACACCGGACCACCGCGGCCCCCTATAATCTAGCCAGAGCTATTGAGTTGGGTCATCAGATGGAATATGGAAGTATGAGCATTTCACACAAACACACGACAGTTTTCCAATTAACTCCCCCTTATCCTGAGCTGGCGCTCCCCTTCTTTAATATGCCCGTCGCTGTTCATTTGGTCACCCCTCTTTAGATTGCTTCCTCTCCTCCCTCAAAAGGCAATATTTGTAAGAAAAAATAATCAAGAGAATCATCTTCATGTGTTAAAATTAACTTTAACAGATAAGACAAAATACATTATCTCTATACTCAAAATATCTAAGAAAATCGAAGAGTCAATTTTCCAGGCTTATATACTGCTCCGATTATTCCAATTTTTGTTTTATAAAGAATTTCGTGGCATTTAAATTCACAGACAATAGTCGCCTGTCGTCACCATCCAAAATTTTTGTGAGATACCGAAAAATAAAATTTTAGCACGGCCCCATCCACAACAATTAGTTTGATTTCGCCATTTTACGTGCATACCTAACCAAACTATGTTTATTGCGGAAGTATAATTTAAAATAAGATTTTCATTTGGGACGATAAAATGTAGGGCATTAAAGTTGCATGGCATGAACACATAGATACTATTATATGGTGACGGAAAATCGTGTTACTGATGCTGACTTGTATTAGATTATTTTGCCGACGTTCTGCCCTAGGGGTAGCGCGTTTTTCCCGTCATCTGTCTTCCTGTCCGTTTCCTGATCCTGGGTTCAAGTCTCGGTTTCGGGCATGGTTGTCCTTCATCTGTTCTATCCGTGAGATGTGTGGATGTGTCCATCTGAAAAAAGGGATTGTGCCAGTGAATGAGTGATGTGTGAGTGGGAAAGTCATACTCTTGGTCCTATAAGTGACTGCTAAAACAAAAGACGTACCCTATCGGCTTACATCGTTGTCTTCGTCACAGCGGCTTGTCCAATGGCAAATGCCGTAAGAAACATTATGTTATTATTCTAAATAATATCATTTTTTAGGCCATTTCATAGCTAATATTGGCGTGGAAAACGGCTACCTAAATTTTTGCAAGATACACTCAAAATAGGCTTCTGAGTCTTCTAAGTTTGTTAACTACCAATTATCTCGTAATTCACAGTCTGTGTGTAAATTAAGTGTTAACACTTAATCATATCAATAGTCTCTTCTTCTTCAGTGGCGCTTCTGCCCATGGTGGGCCATGGCCTTCCGCAGAATCGAATTCCAGGCTGCCCGCTTCTTGGATAGACTTCGCCAGTTATTAACTTTGAGAACTTTTAGATCTGTTTCTAGACACTCGATCCACCGGATCCTCGGTCTACCCCTTTTGCGGGTTCCAGATGGTTTAGCGTCGAAGATCTTTTTGGTGGTTCGGTCATCTTTCATTCTAATCAAGTGTCCATTTTAGTCTTTGGATTGAGATAAATTTTATTATGTCAGGTTCTTTGTAAAGATTGTAAAGTTCCAAGTTTGTTCTTCTCCTCCATGTGTCATTACATTTCACACCTCCTAAAATACTTCGAAATATCTTTCTTTCAAAAACTGCCAAGATTTATTTATCACTTTCGGTCATTTCCCACGTTTCAGCAGCATATGTTACTATGGGCCTTATCATAGTTTTGTAGAGCAAAAATTTTGTTTTCCTGCTAATCAGACTAGATTTTAGATATTTGTAAATTCCATAAAAACATCTGTTACCAGCAGTAACTCTTTTACGCACTTCAGGTGTGACGTCATTAACAGTATTCAATTCAGAACCCAGATAGGTGAAACTATTAACTACTTCCGATTTGTAATCTCCTATTTCAAGTAAGGTGTCATTGAAACTGGCAGTCGTCATATACTTGGTTTTAGTTTGATTAATTAGAAGGTGCATTTTCTTTGCCTCATTTACCACATATCAATAGTATCATCAAGAACTATTTCATTTCCAGTCTCCCCCACTCCCAGTTCTGGATACATGATAAAATTTTAAGTACAAATAAGTAATTGTAATAAGTAATTTTGTTTGAATTTTAACTCTGAAATATGTTAAACGAAATGTAAATTTAACGAAGTAGTTCTTAAATAGCCCATCTAGAACAAACAGGATGAAAATGGTGGGGGATGTTGAAATCTCCATTTTGCTATAATACAGAAGCAAGAAAAATAAATCCAATAAGTCAATTAGTGCCTTATTAAGACTAACAGCGTTTGTACTTAAGATTATTCGATAACTGCAATATCTTAGAAGTGAGGGGCTGAAAAATGATTTTCAAGCCTTAATCTTGTTTCTGACATCAACAATTTATGTTGACAGATAGTGACTTAGATATAAAGATCTAATTATCGAGAACATTTTTTATATTAAGAAAGATTGCGCATGGAATAAATAACGACATTTTTTTTAATGAACGACGGTACAACAACTTTAAAAGCGTTATTTGATTTGTAAATCCGCTTCTTTTTTCAAGGAAATTTTCCAACCTTATTGAGACATCAATGATTTTAAGTCTAAAACAATGTAAGCGGAGTATATTATTAAGTTTTTAGTGATTGATCATTAGCCAGTCTTTTGAGGAAATATTTAATGTTTAGATAACAATGACTTTTCTTCCGTCCAAGGATTCGAATCAAGGACCTGCGGAAATAATTCCAGACAAAACAAAGCAACTTAATTGCAATCCAGACAGAATTGCCAAAACCACATTTTAAACGAGCGTTGTATTTTGATAATTTGTGTTTTGAATATATTTGTATTTTCCTCGGCTTTTTTCGAATTATTTCGTAGGAAAAAATCGAATCTGTGACCTAAAAACTTGTAATAAACGGTTGAAAAACCTGAATGGGTTTCTGAAGTTTTCTGAGTTGGTATTATAGTATTGTCTTCTTTTTATTTTATTTTTTTTTTCTTCTACTTTTTTTTAAATGCAAAAATGCTATAAAAAAATTTTCGTGCATGACTGCAGTAATATAGTTTTGAAAATACATGAATTTTTCATCTTTATTTATTTATTGCATCTATAATAGTCAAAATATCTTTTGTAAAAATTCTCCTTTTGTGATTTTCATGCAAGCGTCTGTTTAAAAAATAACATTTTTTTTTTCTTTTTTCTACTTTGTTTTTAAAATAAATTGTTTTTGTAACAGCCGGAGAGGTCTTCCCGAAACTTTCTCGCATACACTCTAATAAACTTATCATGTCAGAGAACGCCTTGCATGGCACTGGCATAGAATAAATACTTAATATTAACTTTTGGCTGGAATTGTGCATTTTCACTGAGCTTTTTGGCAAAATCCCACACTCTTAGATATATTCAAGATTTATTTCTGAAAATACAGACCGACATACAGTCAATCTTTTGTTGGATTTCATTCAAAATGTAACAGATATATGGTTGATAGATAACACTATAGCTCTATAACTATATAACACTATAGATATAGATAATACTATAGATCTATGTTCCGAATTTCATCTATCTAGCTATTTTCGGTTTGTAATTATCATGCTAATTGATATTTCAACATCCGGACAGATAGACTTCCAATGCATAGACTTTGAATTCTGCAAATTTGGTGTAAAGATAGTACGGAAATGATGGGTGATGATCCTTCCAGTGGGAAGCACTGGACTGGTTGTGCTGAAGCCGGTGATGGCTTTAGGATTCAAACTTAGTTCCTCTTCATGCTGTCACGGTAGTCTGGTCATTCAACTTTAATTTGAATGCCTTTAATTAGGCAGGTGGTTACTTCAAAATTTGGCTGGTATTTACACTATCAACGTTAAATCTGTGAGTTGAATTTTGTATATACAGCACTCTTTATTTTCTGCTTATCGTGTTAAAATAGACAGATTTCATCTGAATGGATTTTCTAAAAATTTGGTGGAAATCTATAAATTTGTTGGGTACATCTGGTACTTTGCAAGCACTCTGACAGATGTGGCAGTGATTTAAGCCAAGTGACCGTCTCTAGTTCTCTCCGTAGTACAAGAGTGATATTTTGCTGCTTCATTCGTCGCAATCACTTGCACAACGTCCTTTGACTGGAGGGCACATTCACATGCCTTTCAGATAGAACGCAGACGAACAACCATATGCCTGAAACGAGACTCGAACCCTGGATGCCCAGGTCCCGAGGAAGACGCCCTACCCCTAGGCCATGACGCTGTCAAAAAATGGGTGAAAGAACATATACTAAATTTTATCCGTCTATCTCAAAGCATTTTTGAATAATCTTTGTAAAAGACATAATGGAAAAATATGTTTTGCAAATTTTTAAAATGTAAAGACTCGTCAAACTTTTTTAACAATATTTTCTCTACACTCTATGGAAAAGTGAAAAAAAAAATCCTTAGTGGGTCATTTTAAGAAGAAACAAGAAAGATTTACAATATTAAGTAGAAATAGTACTGTTCTTGATTTTATCCTTAATCTATGTTTTTAACCTCTTGCTTTACTCCCTGTTTGTCTGTATTTATTCTGGGCAGCAAAAATATACTGAAGTATATAATTTTGAATCCGATCTTTCCACCGGAAAAGGACCAAAATTTATATTTTATTCACTTCTCTATATTACGAAGCTCAACATGAAATTAAAAAGTAGGTATCCGAGAAAAAAAAGTACATAACTTTATTATACGCGGTAACTTAAATGCGCAGAAATGTTTTCGAGTTATCGCATTCGTATGCAGACAGATAGATTCTCCTCAGGTATATTTCATTTAAAATTTGATAGAAATCTGCGATTTTGGTGTCAAGGTTGCATGCCTAAATCAGATGTCTACCTCGATAAGCCGTTTAGTCGTCATGTTCTCAGGCATGCCGACGCGACTGACAACATAGTCCCAAAGAAAGAGATACATAATTTCTATATTGTTTTCTGGTTATAATAATAGTTTGTATATTTCGTACATCAGTGCGTTTAACCAGTCGAAGTAGTCTCCACAAAACTTTTTCCCATACTCGCTAATAATTTGTTATGCCAGAGAATGTCCTACATGGCATTAACATATAGTAGGCAGGAAATATTAACTTTTAGCATAAATTTAGCATTTTTAATGAGTCTGTCGTTTTATTCTTGGCGAGGGTTTTGGCGATTAATCTTGGAATGGGTTAAAGAATCAGAAAATCGAATTTCTGTTTCAGGCACGTTTTTATCAACCGATAGAAACAGAAATTTAACACGAAACTGCACTTGTGGTTACAAATTCCCATATTTAATTTGATATATTTAAGTAATAGTGTTTTTAAATTATAGCATTTACTTATTATAGAATTTTTAACATACTTATTTTAGCATTACCAATGAACAATCAAGTAGTTTTTGGCTCTAATTTTAATAGGCGTCAACGCTATAGATATTAATATGTATAACAATCTTTATCTCTCTTGCTTTCTTTATTTTCTAATTATTGTGTTAACTTACATTCGAAACTCGAACACACGGACATCATCTGTAGAGATTTTATTCAAAATTCTATAGAAATCTACATATTTGTTGTGAAGACCATTTCAATCATCTATCTCAAAGCGTTTTGGAGTTGTCTTTGTCACAGACTGACGGACGGACTTTTTCCAAATATGTGTTTTTCGATCTCAGGGAATTCTAAAACGCTGAAATTCACCAAAATCTGGAGTTCGAATTTTTTGACGATTACTATTATTTCTCTATCCTACGTATATGAGACTACGTTTCTGCGTGTTATATCTATGTATAAGAGAAAATAAAAATGTAAACACAATTTATTTATATAAATAGACCGTGATGCATAAAATTTTGAACATGTGGAAACTTTATTTCATATTTAAATTAATTTTGTTAATTATGTTGATATTCTCACTACTTGAAGAAAAAAAAGAATGGAATTTCTCCCCCCTCATCTGACATTTTTGTAGGTGTTTAACATCATTTTAAAGTGTCCGAGGAATTTTTGTTGCTTAATTTTTCATACGCACTCTCCTCTAAAAATACCTCCCATGCTGCATGAGTCAGAGAGAGGTCTCCAGTTACAAAAAGGAGGTGAACAACCCATGCGGGTCTCAAAATACATGCGTGTTTTCGTGGGAAAAATGCATTTTCTTGTTTGTGCGGAACATTCGTGAAAACAAATATCCATTCTTTTGCAGTTACGTGTCATCTTTTATATGTTACCGAGCTTTACCATTGATATTAGAAATGGAGCTTATTGCACATACGAAGTACTTATGAAATTGAATTAACTATATTTAATACAATTTTTTATTATTAGTGAAATAAAGTTTTATAAAAAATCAGATTTTATTAAACTCATGTTCACGTGATAAGAGGCAAATGAATCAAATTCAAGATTAAATGCGTATTTTGTAGTTATGCGAGAAACTTTTAATGTGAGAAACTGTGTAGTTAGACTATTATGTATACAGTAAACTCTCGCTACAACGATACCCGATACAACAATAACTCCCTCTACTACAATAATGTTTTGTGGTTCCGGTGATTTTGCATATAAACTAATGTTAATCTGCCCTCAATATTGCGATATTCTCTAGAACAATAAACCTCTGTAAAACGATTTTTTCAATCTAAATTTCAGTATTATTTTCTCCCTTTATAGTGATATTTTGATTTTCAAATGCTTTTTTTTTTCGTTTTCTTTTGTTATTTTTTCCGTCTATTAAGACTCATTGTGGATAGTCAACGTATCCCTGAATAAATAGCTATTGTTCAGATTTCAAAACAGATGAAGACCACCCTTTTGGGAATTGGAGTGGGTGAGGGGGGGGGGGTGAAGTGTAAATGTATGCCTAGTCTCATTTCCCAGTAAGCTTTGGAATTCTGATAAGGTTTAAGGACATCTAGACCTGTCTGGTCACCAGGATATTACAGAAAACGGTTGGTGGACTCCATACTTGTAAACTTTGAAAATAAAGTAGAAGACCCTTTCAAAGCTGTAAATGTCAAGAAAGCGTGTGACAATATTGCTGGAAGTTGGTGGGAAGTAACAGAAAAAACCATTCGGAATTGCTGAAAAAAGGCCGGTCTTTGTGTTATGGAAGATAAGAAATCTAATAATGATGAAAATTCCATAGACAATGATATCTCAGATGATCAAGAATGTGTTTTGCACATCAAAAAATCCGTATCCCAACTTGAGGAAACAAGCGGTAAAAAGTTTGGAATTAGTATAGAAGACTATTTAACAGCAGATGATGATCTTATGGTTTTAGTAGGAGTTACTGATGAAGATATTCTCTCTGAAATTACTGATGAGATAGGAAACAATGTTGAAGATGATGATGATATTGATGATGATGATAATACAGGTCCATCGCAGTCCTTATTGTCATCTACATTCTCTACAGACATTTTTTTCAAGCCTTCCGTCGACAAGTGAAGAACATTTTCGTGCACTAGACTCAATGCATACAGTATTGGTGAACTGAACAATTAAAAAAATGAATAAACAAACAAAAATATTGGATTATTTTCAATAAAAAGTGCTTTCAGGTATGTGAATATTTCTGTGCTTATTTTCTGAATTTATATTATTTATTTATTTTTTTAGTATTTAAACCCCTATTGTTAGTATTTTACAAATTAATTTCTTCTAAATATAGACTTAAAAGTAGTATGTTATGCACCTTAAACTAATAATAATAATAAAAAAACTCTTATTAAATGCTCAAAATATGTGGGCCCTCGATATAACAATATGCCTCTCTACAACAATATATTTATTTGGTCCCTAAAATATTGTTGTAACGAGGTTTCACTGTATATGCATTTTTTGTGGATTGTAATGTTACATGATTTGCCTCCATTAGTTTATTATATCTGAGTATTTTAAATTCGACCGATACACGTTTGAAAAAAAAACATTTTTTTGCAATATCCTTCCATAAATTACTCATGTAATGTGACAACGTTCAAATTGAATTTTTTAAAATATGCGGTAAAATGTTTTTTTTTTATTTCTTAAGTAAAATATATTTAAAAATATTTATAAAAACAAAATATAGTAACTAAAAGAAGTATATTGCAAAAATCAAATCTGCATTGCATCCTCTAGTATTTGCATTTGATTAATTTCTAAACTGGTAGTCGAATTACTGGTTCAAAAATCTTCTGGATAGATTATTTTGTGAATCTTATAAAATATTGTGTATACTAACATTTTAATTTAGGAAATTTTTTGAGAGATAGTTAAAATAAAACTTAAAATTTGAGAAAATAACTTTTAAAGGTGTAAAATAGCCCTGAAATGCCTCTTATGTAAACATTTTTTTAAAAAAAGCGTAATTTCCAAAGAAAAATTTCAAAATAAAATTAATACAGTGAAAATAAATACAGGGAACCATTTTAAAATATTGAATTACAAAAAATGTTCGATATTTTTGCCAAAAAAAAAAGACTTTTGAATTTAATTATCAGTTATTTCATAACTACTTTAATAAATTAAAAACATTAAGAATTTTTAATATAAATTATTCTTTTACTTGATAAAATTTCATTTTCTATATTCAGTACAAAATGAATCATATTTATTGTTGTTATCGCTTATTTTCTTCCGAATTTCTTCTTTAACAGACAAACAACTTCAGATAACTGAGTTATAGAATTCATTATTTATAAAATTTAATTATATAGCATTAATAACATAAATACAAAAAAAGGTCTTTAATATCTTCTCAATGTGTATTGTATAAATCCAACAAAAGCATTAAAAATGTTGTAAAACAAATTTTAAAAACTTATGAAAACAGTAGTAAAATAATAACAGAAATAAAGTTATCAAATTTGAAAATATTATTTCCTTGTTTGAGGGTGGAATAAAAAATAAGCTTCTTGCAATAATATAATTTGAAGGTATTGAAAAAAAATTTTTTGATTATTTTTCAGTAAAAATCTAATTAAAAGATTAGGAAATCCCTTTTTAAAGAATACCTATTACCAAATAACTTAATAGTGTGAAATATGTTTACTAGTTTGTCCTCTATAACAAATTTTTAATTGTGTATGATCATGTCGCAATTTGCAAATAGCATTTCAGCCTTTATATCGTTAATAAGAATGTTAATGACTTTATTTTTGCTTGAATTACAATCTATTTTGGGAATTTTCAAAAACCACCGTTTTTCTTCATATTATTTTACTTTGTTTAAAAATGTTTGAATAAGAATATCTTATTTATATATTCATAAAATATATTATTTTCATGCAAATTAAGGATATAAAATCGAAATATTTGAAAAGATATTTAAATACTATTTATCCGACACCATTTAAAAAAGCTAGATTTGCTTAAATTTAATTAGAATCTTTTTTGTCTGAGTTTTAATTATCAAGATAGCAGAGGACATTTAAGGAAAATGGAACACATTTCTGCAATGTTCTAATTTTTTTTCATTGGCTCAATTACTGCGTCGTACACTTGGTGCAATGAAAGTAATATTTGAATAGCTGCCAGAAATAAAAGAGGTCAACAATTAATGGTCAAAAGAAATCCTTCACAATTTTTTTCTACTTTTCCTATTTCTATCCAGACCACTTTTTATACCAATTTTTTTTATTGACACATTTTTTTTTCATATAATTTACAAGATGTATCTTTTGTAATAATCTTAACCGCCAATCTTCGCAGGATAAGCAACACATCGGGTTTCTTTACAAGTTAATGAGCACAGAGACTTCCGCATTTTTTTTTTCTTTCATCTTCGTTTTTTCATCCTTTTAACATTTGGCACCTTATATTCAACAACTGATTTAAGATATACCACTATCAGAGAATAGTGAATTTTTGAAATTGGTGTTTCAGAAAATCTTTCATATTATATTTAAGTAAATAAAATATCTCATTAATTATCTTATAAATAGATAAGTAAAAGAGAGTAAAAAAAACCAAGAAACAATAAGATTATTACTTTTGATTAAATAATATTAAAATACCTGTTCCATTTTAGAGAAATCTTTATCCCTTTCCAGCTGCGGTTGCCATAGAAACCGACGCATGCGCAGTTTTTTATTTTTTCCATCTAGAACTTTGATACATTTTTCTTTATTCTTAGCTATTCAAATGAATAATGTCTCATTAGAGATGTAATGGTGAATATCATAGTGTTCGTGTAAGATTTTCGTGTTTGTCGATAAATGTTATTCTGTGTTAAGTGATATATTTGATGCTTGAGAGTTAGAAAATAGTTTTAAATGTTAGATAAAAAAATAATGAAAACCACTGAAGACCATAATACACTTAGAGCGGCATAACTGCATTCAGAATTATTTGATGAAAGTTCTGGTACCATAGCCATCAACAATGCATTTTAAGCTATTTTTATGATACGTAAAGAGGAACAAATGTCATTTGTTATTGTTTGACAGAAGAATAAAATAAAATTGTTAGATTTTTCTAAATTTCGATCCATGTATCCCTAAAAACCGGGCGCACAATCTGGTGTGGGAGATGTTATTGAAATCAAAAGTATTAAACGAAACCAATTAAATAAATACAAAAATAAAAACACAAAAAGAATAATAAAGGCAAATTTTGAGAAAAAAAAATGATGGGAAAAATATAAAGAAATTACACATGGCATATTTTTTCCATAGCTGATGTTATATTTCCTTCCACTTGTCATAGGTCGCATTTGGATAATCACAATTCAAAAACTGAAATAAAAAAATTTTTAAAACTGAATCTAATCCTAATCCTATTAACTACAGAAGATTTTGTGATAGGCATTAAGCGGGATAAACCGAATTAGTTAATTATGAAAAGCAATAATGAGTTGAATGAAAATGCATAGGAAATGTAATGATGCATATGAAAAGTGAGTTGTAAATATTTTCTAAACTTTAGATGAAATGTCTGAAATACAGAACCTTCAAACTATTTATATGAACTTGGACAGATTTGAACAGACAGACTTGAACTACACCTTGTACTGATTTCAATATTGAAATTATAGCATGCCAAAAGGATTATTAGTAAAAAATTAGAATTTTCTCGGCTTAATTGGGATATTTTTATCAGTTATAACCATAACTACACACGTAAAATGAACAACGAAAAACAACACGAAGATATCACTTTTCAATAAAGCAGTCGTAATATAAGCAATTATTATGTATAATGGTAGTTCAGAAGAAAAACTCCCCAGATAACATTTCTTTTTATTATTTAAATATCAAATTTTTAAAATATTTTCTTCGTGTTAACCAAAAAAATCAAATTAATCCAGACAGTTTGATCACAACTTGGGAGCCTTAAACTGACCGCTCTGAATCGCCCGAAAGCACACGGAAAAATCTGAATGACTGGACCATCGCAACAGCAACACTGGCGGGATCTGTGGTTCAGTTTTAACGACATCACCGGCCACGTTACAACCCTTCCATAAGGAAGTACACCACGTTATTGTTGGGAGGAGCCACTTCCCTACCATTTTCGGTACCCACCAAGGTGGCAAGGGACAACTACAATGTCGAAAGCGTCTCACTCTCACATCTTATCTCAGAGGTTACTACTCATCCGTAAGACCCCCGGGAGATCTGTAGTAACCTCTCTTTACCTTTCGAAAGAAGAGGAAAACCATTCGATTAAATATCTGATGAAACAAATTAAACGGTTTTATTTTCAACAATAAAATATATTGTTACCAACTGTTTCTTAAAAAAAATGCTTAAGTACAAGAAAAAATTGCGTGGCAATTAAATTGGGCTAGTTAAATATAATATGTATATTTTTTAATTTAAATATTTGTTTTACGCAATAATATTTCCTGGAGTTATTGCGAAAAAACGTTGCAATTTTATTTAGTCTTTAACGATAATTTAAAAAAAAGAAAATTACTGTTGGGGAGGGGGATTGAATTTTCTTCTAATCAAGGGTAAATAAATTAAAATTTCTTAATTAAAAAAGCTTTATTTCTTGAATTAAAAATTGCAGCAAATAATTTTTTTAATTAATCGTTAAGTTATTCGAAATTAATTTTAAAAATATAACACTGTGCATAAAATAAACATGCAATATCAGTATAAATTTAAAAAAAAATACTTTTTAAGCATAGCTTTGTAGGCTTTCGTTACTCACTTGCAAAAGCATCTGAGATAGGTTGGCTTTTTTATTATCATTTTTGAAATTAATCTTAACCGACAATCTTTAGGTTAAAAAAAAAAACTTAACTAGTTAAGTGGGTCAGAAACCTCTGTTTAAACAAACTTTTTAACTGTCGAAGAAAGTATGAATCACCCAACTGTCACACAAAAGACAACTTGAAAGAAGCTACTTTGCATAATTTTTTGTTCTTGTCGAATCATTTTATTCTCAGCTTCCAGTGCTGTGAATACTAATCGCCCATCTCCTAAATCCTCTAAGCGACCGATAAAACAGTATTAAATGACGCCCATTAGTGCCTACCAAATCGGAAGAGCGAATCCGAAACCAGCCGAGTGGAACCGAAAGTTTTCTTCTGCTCTTCCCGACCTTGAGTCACGTTTCGAGAACTGTTTTCCCCGTTCTTCTTTTTTTCGCTCACGTGGAATGCGCGCAAGCGAAATTTTCTCCCGGCATTTTCATAAATAAAAGCCAGGTGCATTTTATTCGGCGCGTTCAGACACGAATCTGTCTTCTCGATAAATGGGTGTACTCGAGTAGTGTTTTCGGAGGCGAATTCGGACGTATTCGGACACGTTCCTTGTAAGATAAGAGATAAGCAGTTTGCACTGAGAGGGTCATTCGATAACTTCCTTTTTTGTGACACCGAGTTTCGTGAGAAACATAAACAGAGCATTGTAAAAGCGCATATAAAAAGAAGTGTTTATGTTGCTGAGATTTAAAAAGCCGTGGAAAAGTTTGTGATGTTTGAGTTTTCATTCTTTTCATCTCACTATAAATATATGTTAGGATAGGGTTTCGAGATTTTGATGCACCGACCAACATTTGAGATTTTTCAATTACTGTTTAAGTACAATATCTGTGGTTGATCCTAATAATTCGGCAACACTCCATACATCAATATTATAATACAATACAACATCCAGATATAACAGTAATAGCTAAACTGTCTAAAATCGTGGGATTTCTGCAGAGATCTTTAGATTGTGCAAATTTTGATTTATTTTTTTTCCTTGCCTAACTTTTAAAACTAGATATTTTTTTAATTAATTTTAATTTAATTTTTATATTAAAAGTTTTTTTTTTGAAACAGATATTGAGACAAACTGAAATATAAAAGCTTTTAATTACGTATAACTTCCATGAGAGTCCATTTTAGTATTTAGAGAATGAAAGAATATTAAATCTGGAAGTTACATTTGAACAAAATGAAAAAATATTTCTTTAACAAAATATAAATACTATTAATTGAATTTTTCAAAGGAGAATATTATAATGCCTCAGTCTGCAATGGTGATAAAAAAAAATCCTTCATAGACTAAAATTCTTAAATGTATTTGATACTTGATTTTGATTTGAAATAATTCGAGTACATAATCTTGTAAATCAAAATAGAAGTTCAAAACTAAGTATCTTGATTAAATATCCGAAATTAACTAAACTAAATATTCTGAAACGGGGGAAAATTCCTCAAGGTTTCAGGGGGGCGCCGGTAGTTATAGTACTTCTAGGTTATTATCTCTAGGTGTCTATAGGTATAGTTACGGTACCTCTCGGTGCCCATAGGTAAAGTTGCGGCTCATCTCGGTGCTTATAGGTATAGTTATGGTGCCTTTAGGTACAGTTACGGTACTTCCACGTGCCTATTTAATAATCAGGAACTGATTTAATGGAAAGAGAGACAACGCAGAAGCTTCAGTTAAGTATCTCTGATCACTGCATGATACATAACGCTAAAGAAAAGGCTTTTCTGTAAACATAAAAAAATTAGCCCATAAGTTAATTGTTAAAATTCCATAGTTTAAATTTTAATTGATAATTATTTATCTTTCCTATTGATACTTCAGACCAAAATTCTGCAAGAAACCATAATCAACGCGCGATTTTCTCATCTATTATTGCAAAATGATGAAAAATAACTGACATTCTGCTATATCATATGTCATAGAGATGAATCGTTTGACTGGGTTTGGCTAGCTTGAAATTCGACCTTCAAGGGGTTTTTAGGGGGACTAATACATAATCTAGACTCCAAACTATATTACCCAGGGGGCCGTTTGGGGCATAACGACGAGAGTAATATGCATGCTCATACTAAATCTTCCGTTCCAAAACCACAATCTTCTACTTAAACTTTCTAAAAGCAAAAACAACACCATGTGATTATAGTCCCAGTACTGAATTAGCATTTACACATTTCAATTACGCTTCGGGGCCTTTGAAGAAAAAACTCATAATTAAGCTTTTTGGAATGACGACTTATGGAAGAAAGGATTTAGAGTCTCGAGACGTTTACCTCTGCTGAATTTTTACAAAGTAATCAATAGTTCCTTGAATTAACCCTCACATCACCAATGATTTTAACTTGATAAAGTTTGTAAACTGAAATATTATTTAAGTTTACCCTGTTAAGTTTAAAAAAATCGTTTAAAATGCTCCACCAGACGGATCTTCGTGTTACCACATCTGGCAATTAGATATTTCTTGGGGAATACATATTTTCTAATTGACGATTTTTCAAAGTTTAATAAGATTCTGAATCAATTAATTAAAATTATAAAATATAATTAATAATTTTAAAAAGTAATTATCTAAATTTTAAAACATTCTTTAGAGATTTCAGAGCATAACACTGAACAAAAACAGTTTTTACGCCATTTTGAAATTATCATATTAGTTTTTCAGCGATACTAATTTTATTTTCGTGAAATTTTCGTGAATTCTTTATCTAATTTTCATAAATTTGTAAAAATATTTTATGTATCTTAACAAAAACTTATCCTTTTAATTACTGCAGTTTTATATTTAAACATTGCGACGATATTAAACACATTTTTGTGTGTACGTAATAACTACAAAATAACCAATAGCGTATTTTAAAAAGTAATTAAAAACAGATAAATAAAACATTATCATGTTTTATCTGATTTAATTTTTTATTTTCATTCTATTTTCTACCATTAAATGATAATAGAATGCACAGTTTTTTTAATATAAGTCAATACTTATCGAAACTTTCACTTATTAGTATATTTATACTTGATAATTTATTATCACAAAGAAAATATTTAGTCTTTGCAAAAAAGAGATTATTCTTTTGTTTCATTCATTTGTAAAATCTTTTACACTCGATTGCAATAAATGAACTGCAGTAAAGTAAAATTTTAGCCTCGAGTCCAACAAAAGAATTAAACAGACTTTAATTTTGAGTTTAAATTTTTTTTTTTTTTTGTAGTTAAACTTAGACAAAGAAACAATGTAACGAAAATTTTACTTAAATTCTCTTAACTTTAGATTTATGCTTTTAATTTTAAAGTTTTATTCTCGGCAGAGGAATTAGCGTGAAGTAAATTTTTAGATGTGAAATCAGTAAAGAAATTAAAAGTATATTTTTGAAGTAAGTTAAGCATAGGAATTAAAGGGAAATAATCTTTAAGGCTTGAATTCAGTAAAGAAGTTTTAAAATATTTTCAAAGCGAGATAAGAAAAGGAATTAAAGTAAAATATTTTTTTAAATAATTTATGTAGAAATTTAAAAAAAATATTTTTATAACTTAGCTAAGCAAAGGAATTAAGTTAATTTAAATTTTTAGACTTAAACCCGAAGGAAGGTATCAATGTAAAACAAATGCTCAAATTTGATTCAAGGAATCAGATAAAGAAAACACTATAAAATCAAAATTAAATTTCAATCCGGCAAAAAAAAAAAAAAAAAAAAAAAAGATGAAAGTAAATTTATAGGTTTGAATCAGGCTAATAAATCGATATGAATTAAATTTTCAGACTGATTTTCAAAAATTGTATCGTTGTTGAAGCTTACCTGGTGATCCAATTCATCCATGAAAAAACGGAACATTCTTCAGAGGAATACTCGAAGGAAATTATTTTCTGACAGACAGAATCTAGTGCATGATAAAACATGCTTGAACAACCAAGTGTAACATTTGTTGGTTTTCTTAACTATCCATGTCAACTACACGTGGTAGCTAGAGTCGGTCTTTGACAGAGTGGACCAATGACATCGGCTTGAGTGCTTCAGCTTTTAACACGTGTACATCGTTATGCAACTCACTTAATTTTATTCAAGGCTGTGTAAAATACTGTCAATAGTGAACAGTAAGGAAAGTAAATAAGAGTATCTTTCCGAATTTTTTTATTCCATCATCAGTGGTGATTAATTGGCTCTTCAGAATTAATGATTGTGAAATTTTTTAATTAAATATGTTTTGCAATTTGGCTTTAATTGTTTCTTGAACAAAATATTTTTTAACTCCAAATTTTGATAGACATTTAACTTTTATTATTTTAGAGCCCTGCATGAGATTCTGTTTATTGTGTTATGTGTTCCTTTAACTTTCTATATGTATCTCTATAAAACTGTTACATTACAGTAAATGGATATAATGTTGAAAAATCGGCGCGTATTTTTTTTTCCATCGCTTGATTTTGACCTTTGCGTAATAACAGTAAAAGAAATTTCAAAAAGTTTATTAAAAGTCTGTCTTATATGGAAACCTACCCGGCATAAAACAACATTCTGAAACTTCATATCTTAATCATTAACAATAAAAAAAAAAATACCTGGATAAAATACCAGTAACAAAATGAAAACCTACTTCGATTTCACTTCAATTTTTAAAAAATGTTTGAAAATAAGTTTATAATAATTTTTAAAAATACTTAAAAATAGAAAAGAAAATGTATATGCGGGAAAGAAATCTTGGTAGCATAAGGGGAAAAAATATTTAGAATTTTATGATGTAAAAAGTCTTTTTTGTTCATTAATATTTTTGGTATCATGGAAGACGTTAAAAGGTAGCATAATTTTAATTACTTAAATTTCTAATGAACGTTTTAAAAAATTGCTCGGTGTTATGCAGTTTTATCCTCTAAATTATGTATGTTTAGTAACTCTAGATTAAACAGTCTAACATTTAGAAAGTCAACATACACACACATTCGTCTTTATTGGTAGAGATATAGAATTAATAGTTTCAGTACATATATATATATATATATATATATAATATCACCTTCTGAAATTTTTTTGTTTCAATTTTTAATTACAAAAGGATTCTAGATAACAGTGTTAGGTGACCTTGAAAGTCGAATGCCACGCACAATATCTAAACAGGTATTTTCATTAAAACTTGCATCATACAAACTAATTATACAATTACTGATCAACAGTGCTGTTTAATGTTCCTTAGAATCTCAACTCTTATGAGTCTTCGGTGAAATAAGGACTAGAAAAGTGACCACCAATTATTATGATAATTATACACAATTATAATTAAGTAACCTTGCTTTGAAAATCTTATAAAATTTCTATGAATTTTAGTAATAAGTTAGTTTTAATTAATAGAACATATAAGTTCGAATTTTAATAATTAATACTAAATTAGAATTTTAGTATTATGTTAGTTTTGTACTGAAAATCTTGGATATGAAGTTTAACAATACAGCTGTAATTTCATTTAGAGTGATTGGATAAATAATTGGTTTAGGCTTACTCTGGGATTGATTTTGCAATTTTTAATCTTGGTTTAGGTAACAAAGCTAACATTTGAACAGCTCGCTTCCAAATCACATCAAAGTAAATAAACTTGATCTACAAGTTTTATTATGATCCATATGAAATTTAATGTGAACCAGGCACATTTACATCAGCAGAAAGTTACGTGAAATCGTGGAAGGAAGCTGCAGATGTCCGGTCTTGAAGTCCAGACTGAAAACCAGGTCATCACGGCCTTGATACTAATTCATTGTCTTTCATGGCATTTCCTAGATGAATGTCTGGAGGATTAAACAGCCGAACTGAATAAAGGCATGTAGAAAGGGATTGGCTATAATTAGAATGGATTTATTCCAATTCAACTGCTTATTAGCGTACTGAAAAAAAAGGGAATAATTAATTTTTAGAAATCAAGCTATTGATGCTTTTATTAAATACTTTCTATCCCACTATCGAAAGTGATAAATAATTGACTAAACATTATCTATTTAAGGAAACACTATTATTCTGCTTAAAATTTCGTTACAAAGAAATTCATAAATTAAATTTAGAAAGCAAGAAAAAAATTTTTTAATTTGTCCATTCACTTTAATGAGTTTTCCTACAATTTATCCTACATAATAAAAAATAGTACATTTTTATTATAAAACAATTAATAGATATGCAGGTTATTTATACAGACTTATAGTAAGTAGCATATTTTTGATAAAAAATATTAACACTTTTATAAGATTTAAATGCATTATCTGTAACATTTTTTTTTGAAACTAGCTATTTTTGCATTGTATCAAATGCTATTAGTATTTATTTATTCTTATGAAAATATTTAATAATAGCTTCATTATTAATCTTCATCGGTAATCATATGTTTTCTTCGCATGTCATAAGAATTCGCAATATCTTATTACTAGTATATTTAGCGAGCAAGATGTCTTTATAAACATAGAGAAAATCAGACAGCTTTTAAAATTTTCAACAGAACCCATTTGTTCGAAATGTTGACAGTTTTCAAGGCAGATGATTTTGATTTTGATAGGCAGACGGTTTGAGAATTTTGACAAATGAGAAATGACAAAACGTTAAAAAACAAAACCGTCTTTTCAGTAAAAAAGTTATATTTTTGTAAAATGTGGAATAAATATTATGTAAACATTATTCAATTTCAAGGACTGAGAGATCAATCATGGTTTTAAAAAAGTGAATAATAGTGATTGAATGCATACTTCACTATATTTATAAGATTTGATTATAAGAGACATTGAAAATTCTTACTAAAACCTGTCAAAAGTAATTTGGTTGTTTGGAATTTATTGAAAATATATCGTGACAACCACGGCGAGAATAATAATAAAAATGTTTTGATATATTGAATTGATAAAATTTGTAATGACAACATCTTTTTAACTTTGGGGCATTAGTTATTTTTTAAAAAAATATTTTAAATTATGACAGTTTAGTGTTTTAGAAAAGTAAGTGTTTATAAAATGTAAATGTTATTAACGAAAAAGAAAGAAAAATTTTATTAATGGAAAAAAGAAAAATGACTTTTGAAAAATCAAACTAAACCAAAATAAACGATTTTAATTAAAGAAAATAGAGAAAAAGTCTTAAACCTAATGATAGATCTGGTTGAGTCGTGGGAAATCTATCTTAAAAACAAAGCATACTTCTTTCTCTTTTATTAAATAAATACCGGCTCGGACGCATTTTTCCTTCGCTCGAAATAGTTGATGGGAAAATTGAATAATGGACTTTGTAGCTCAGTGGGTTAGCGTGCCGTATGTAAAGTTTAAAAATTTCGCGGTGAGGCGTAACTATATTGAGCGCGGTCGGAAGGCAATTTCAGGCTTGATCAGTCCAAGAATGAAGTTGTAATATTTTTTACGTGTGTAAACTTATTAAAAATAGTTGCAAACTACTGAGAGTACATAAGAGCTTTTATTTATTTATTTATTTTCAAAAAAAAAAAAAAAACCCTTCAATTTTGAATTTGATAATTTTTTTTTCCGTTCTTACTTCACTTTTTTCGCAATTATCGATAAGCGAATCTTTTCATCTGATCATGGTCAATAAGAAAAAAATACCCATTTCAGAAATACCTGGCTAATAATTATTAGATAAGAAATTGTAGTTTTTGTTTCTATTAATCCAACAGCCTGCTCATATGTGCAAAAAAAGCGAATAAATATTAATAATTTGATTTGATAATTTTTTAGATTATTTTTGCTCACATGAAAAGATGATGGAACACGATTCTTTAAACTTTCATATGACCTTTCATCCATCAAACCTTTGATGATGGATACCAAACTTAATTTATACTCTACCATAATATAGGAAGTCTACAAAGTGTCTTTAAAATTTTAAAATATTATGAAGAAAATAAATAAACTGTTGAAAATAAGACTTAGACATTGAATTTCTTCCCTCTCTCCCGACCTTTATTTTTGAGTCCTTTTATAATTTGCTATATTCGTATCGCTATTTGCTTGGGACTGCGGTGGCCTGGTGGTAAAGTCTCTTTCCGAACCGGATGGTTTTAGGTTCGTGACCTGATTCCACTCAAGAATCGTCTGGCAAACGGGTCTCATGCATGCTAAATCCATCGGGGGGAAATGTACTTCTGCTGGTGTGGGGTGTAAATTCAGATATGCGGTGAATTAAATCCACGAGAGGGTGCTCAGCACTTTTTTCAGTGTTAACTAGCAGTCAGAGGGGAGAGTGCAGAGTTCCCTAGACCGAGAGGTTAGACAGACGTCCGCCAAGAAGGGTTGCGACCGAAAACCGTTGTGACATGATCCTCTTAAAAAGGCCGAAACTGAAATTCTTGTGTTAAAGAATTCATCTGCAAATGTGCAAGGTGCAACGCGTAGGTGAAAAAGAGCAAATGAACATATCTACTGTTAATCGCCATGACATTGCAATTAATTCTTCACCAATGAAACTCCATTTGTAAAAATCATCTTTTTTTAATCATTCAGTAAACGAATAATCTATACCAGTGGACAGATGCATTAAAACCCATCACACACACATATATCATCTCCGTCATCTGATCGCGGCTCACAATTACGAGTTGTCTCGAAATAACCCTAGTGTTGCTTTAAATGGGACGTTAAGTAAAGTGTCATTAGTCGCCCAAATATATTAAATAAGATATTTGGCGTGTTTTGCTAAGAATTGTCATTGGCGGAAAAGACATGTCTATTCACTTCTTTATTGATTGCATTAAATATTTTCCATACATTTTTGGTATGAAACTTGATTTAATAATGTATAACAGAAATGGATGATTTCCATGTATTTCTAGTACCGTGTTCAAAACTGATCAACTTGACGATTGATATTAGTATGACACTAAGCATGCATATCTTGTTTCAACAAGTCGCAATATGCGGTTTGCTAGTTTTTTTAAATAGTCATTTTTAAAAATCCCCCCCCCTCCCAATCAACTTCTTAAGATCAGAGAGTTCTTAAAAGTATCTGATTTGAAATTTAATTTCTTTAAAAAATCGCAGTATAAGAT
>JAPMOQ010064962.1:890941-951303 GCA_026543055.1 Argiope trifasciata | reverse complement strand
CAGGATTACTCAAGCGATGGTTCATATATTTACAGTACTTTGTATTCTTTTTTGGGCTGCAATTCTTATAAATAAAAGATTTCATATAAGATTTAAAAAAAGGTTCAAAACATTATATATATATATATATATATATATATATATAGTTAGATGGATAGATATAGATATATTCATTTCAGACACCGCTCCGCTTTTACTAAAATTCGGTGGCCACAGTATTCCTACTCTAAAAACAGCTCTAGATTAGCAAGTAAGAGTATATGTTTTTCTACGAATAAATCTTTGCGAATAGAATCCTTCACATCATATAATACATCTATATTTCTTGTGACGTTAAAATTTTAATATGCAAATATTGTAAAATTGTATCATTTTTTAATATAAACATTCTTTTTCAGAGGCAAAACAGCAGTTTTATGATGTTGCAGATGTTTTTTACTTTCATTTTTACGATGCAATATTTAAGCAATTTTGGAATCTTTAGCATAGACCTAAATAGTAAATACACCGAACCATGTAGAGAATGTTACTTGTAACAGATACTCGATGAAAAAAATGTTTTTTACAATTTTTTTAAGGAAAATTAACTGTGTGGTATGAGAGGGGAGCCCTAAAATTGTTCTAGCTAATCTGACTGGTTTCATTTTGCTATAATAACATCCCGTTGTAAAGCTAGAGCTATTTTGGGACGAATCTCGTAATTTGGTCCTTTCATTTCACTCGCGGTAAAATGGCAAGGACGACACCTGAGTCAGCATCTCTCTCTCCAAACGGCAGCTCTCCGATTTAAAGCACGCCAGACCAGTTTTTCGATGGAATCGGGTCTCAAAAATCAGACCCTCCGGTTCTGTAGCAGAGATTTTACCACCATGCCACCGTGACCCAATCTGGATTATATATACGATGATACGAAATTTAATATTCAAATTCTTAGCAGTGATAATAAATTTTAAAAATAAGCCAAAATAACACAAGACAGCAATGTCGGTAACTCCAACCAGATGAGCAAGAAGGCAATGTTCGACAGCATTGTTGCTGGACGTTAAATATAGTTTGTAATAGTTCATAAATGTTGACTTATCTGACATTCTCCTTTTACCCCAAATACCTTAAACCTTATGGTGCTTCCCAATATTATAAGACACTTAGACATTTTTTTCATGTAATCCCCTTAGCCTAGTAGTGTGTAAGTTGAGCACTGATTTCCACTGTCCTAGGTCTCTAATTATTCTAATGTTGATTGACTTGGTACTGCAGTGAATTCGGATTGCCCAAAATCTCAGCCTCAAATTAGTTAACGCTGTCGAAACTTTTTTTTATAATTAGTTTTAACTTTTTGTAAACGTGTTTTGTATTGAACAATACATTGAATGACACAGATCTGTTAATACTTTTAAATCGTATATTACAGCGAATGACGCTGTCAAATAGAACGCAAAAATTACAACATGTAGGTGAGATATTGCACAGCCGTTTTTAAAATACGGTCAAATGTCTATAAAAATAGTTCTACTTTTTTGCTTTTAAAAAATCTTTATTTTCAGGAAAATATCTTTATCACCAAAGAAATTTTTTTCCCCAACATTCAAGTAGTTTGATATTTGGAAATCATATATTTTGAATCAGTAATATGTTGAATAAATTAAAAGAAATAAACATTACAAATTTAAATCAGATTTATGGAATGAAATTGAACATTTTATTCAGCATGGTTGTTAGTTAGTTAATTATATTAATATCCTGTTTTAAAGTAACACTATTTAAAACTAGGTTTATTTTGAAACGAATCTCATAATTTTGAACCGTGATCCGGCGACGTGAATGATACCTGAAGGAACGTGGGTTTTCGTTCGTTCGTATGCGAAATCTACAACTCCAAATGCTGGTATTACAAACTTGCCTTCATACTCAAATGTCTAGGCAATAATTAAAATGAATTAATTACAGTAAATTATAATTAATTTGCTGAGAATTCATTAAATTATAACTAATTAATTATAATAAATTTCTTAGAACGCATAAATATACTATATATACTCTACTTATTTAGTATAGGCGTCCTTTTTTTTAAATTACAACCTTCCACCATTTGCAAATTAATAAGTTAAATACCTAAAATCGGTCAACAAACTACAAACCTGCATTCGGTCATCACAACTACTGTTAAATTGAAAATTTGATACTAAATCGAAATCTGTTAGATCAAAACAGAAATTACTACAATTCAATGGAATGAAAAACTTATTATCCAGATTAATTTCTTTAAATATGTACGTCAACCTATCAAACAGTATCTCATCCAAGGTCTACCGTACTATTATTAATATTTAAATAACTAAGTCTAGACCAAACAAATTAATTTTATCCATAATCTTTTAATCTTTGTTCGCAATGTTGATATTTTCGGGCTTAAATGTCAACAATCGGATTAAAAAATAACTCTTTCAGGCGCCTTTCAAGCGAGTTGTTGCATCTCACAGATAATTTGTCGGAGAAACTTACGAGATATGACATCATTACTATCATGTTTTTGTTGGCACGCGATGTCTTAAGTAATTCCCAGCCGAAAGATAGTAAATTTATTTCTTTGCAGACGAAGCTATGAAGAAGTTACTCAACTTTTTTACCTTAATTTGTTGTCATAATAAAGAATTTATTTAATGTCTTTAAAATTTTAATAGAAATATTTAGATTAATTTAAGAGTCAATAATAATAACAAAAAAAAAAAATCGAAACTTGATCAAAATAAAATAGCGCATTTCATTGATTTTGATTTGGAAACTATAAGGAATTTGAGCAATATAGAATGCATGTATCAAAACTAAGCATGAATAAAACAGCCATTAGAAAAATGGATGGTCAGTTTAAATTAAAATTGAGAAAGAAATAAATTGTCAATCACAAAACATGTTGAAAATAAATAATGCTAACTGCAAATGACTTGTATATATCATCTTAGGGGAAATTAGAAATTGCCTATTCGTTAAATAACCATTCAGAAAAGTCATGTAACCGATTCTCCGTCCCGCCCGACGGCATTCGGAAATAATTGCTGAATGATCGGGCCGCCGCTACATTATATATGACACATTATATAATCGATTATAGATGACACATTATATAGCCGCTACATTATATAGTCCTAAAGGAAATCACCGGCCACGGTACAACCTCTCCGCAGGAAGTACGTCCAATCATCGATGGCAGGAGCCAGATCCTCCACCTTTATTGTTCCCACCCGGTTGGCGAGATCCAACCACCATGCCGGAAGTATCTCATTCCCATTTACGGGGGCTATAATCTTTCAGAAAAGGTGATTGTCAATTGAAAAATTCAGAAGAAAAAAAAACAAATTTTCAATTAAAAGTGTGTTGAAAATTATTAATAGAAAATTCAAAATCGCGATTCTCAAATTAAAAACGAAAGCGCATGTTTGAATTTAAGAAAATGAAAAAGTCGCATTTCTCATTTGATTTCATTATGTTTTTCAGAATTTTATATGTGTTATATTTTTATTCTGTTAAAATATTTATATTTGTTTATGAGTAAATAAAATAATGAACAAAATTAGAAGAAAGCATATCGAAATTTGAACAGAATAAAATAACACTATTCATTAATCCCAATCTGGGATATGGATTTTGATTAAAATCGCATACACATATCAAAATTGAGCATTCATGTAACAACCGTTCGCGAAAACGAAAGGTCATTTTAAATCAAAATTGAGATACAAAAAAATTCCCAGTAAAAAATCTGTCGGAAAATAAAAAATGCCAAATCCAAAATAATGATTTTCAAATTAAAAGCTAATGCGCATGTTTAAATTTAAGAAAAGGAAAAGTAAGCTCTTTTCATTTGATTTCAATACGTTTTTGAACATTTTATATTTGTTATGTTTCTATCCTATTAAAATATTTAGATTTGTTTACCAGTAAATAATATTCTATACTTATAATAAAGCTCAATGTGTGTGTGTGTGTTGACGCTCTACAGGAAAGACCGTTGGATCTACTACTACTTAATTTGGTACATGTATAACTTAGAAGTCGAGAATGTGCATCTAGAGGCCCCTTTTTTGAATTTTTAATTAGAATTTGAATTAATTAAAATTTAAGTGAAATTTTGACGTTTTTCAGCTATAACTTCCAAAATATTATCGCACAAACATGATTTTTACATCAAATTAAAGATAAAAAAGTTAGCTTTCTAATAGTCTCATTATTTTAACATATAATTTAAACTTCTATTTTTAAAGAAATATTTTCAACAATATATTTCGGACTAAACAATAAAATTAAATCTGCACGAGCACGTCAAAGGGAAAAAATTCGTTTTTATGAATGTGTTGCCATCATATTAATGAAAGTTCAAATTAAAAAAATATCAACTATTACTGCAAATTAAATCTAAAGGAATGTAACTTTAAGCACGTGACTGTATAAAATAAAATAAATACAAACTGTGATATTTTCTTTAAAACAATGCAAGGCAAAGGATTCTCTAATCGCTTGCAATATCTAAACTATTAATTCAATAAACCATCTTTATTCACGGTAAACCTGATTGAATTTACACAGGATATGCATTCAAATTCCGGTCCAATGACCAATTTGTAAACTATTATTAATAGGCATATATATTGTTTAACACTGATACTAATGATCAACTAGTAATTTGATCTAAATGAAGTAAATAATTACATTTTATGTAGCTTGTGTCAAACAATGCATTGATGAATAATGAGTTTTAGATTTCTTCATACTTTGCTCTGTGAGCCATATATTACAAAAAAAAATTTTATTAGTATTTTTAAAAAAAGTTGTTACATCAATCAGTCTTCGAAATCAATCATTAAAACTGAGTGATATAAAAAATAAAAGAAAATTATTAAGAAAGCGTGTACTTTTAGAACTTTCCGTACACCATCTTAAAGAAAATATTAATTTTAGGCCAATCAATGCCCGGAATAACACCAAGGCTGACAATCAAATGAATATGTGTTGCGTATATACACTACACACCAAACCATATGATCTAGAGCTTATTACACTTGGTATTTACAAATTTACTTTGGAGGATGAAAAAGTATACCATGACGGTGGTATTTTCTGAAATTTTAATTATTTAAAAATAAAGCAAACTTTTGGAAATTTTCTGCGATAATTTCCGAAAATATTACAGCACAAAACTGTCTTTAAATCCTCTTAAAAATGACTTTTTTTTTCATTCATAACAATGTTTTAACCTATACATTAAGTGTCTATTTTTAATGATTTTTTAAAAAAGTTACTATAACTGTATTTTCCAACAATTAATTTCTCACAAAATGAAAGTGGAATTTAACCTGTATGAACACGTTGAGAGTGTACCAGTACTTTGCCGTCACTTTGACAAAAACTCAAATGGAATTATTAAATTAACTCTTATTGCAAATTAAACCGAGGAAAATATGATGTTCAGCACATGTAGAAATGGAAGCGTAATGTTGTGGAATAAATATAAAAAGTAATAACTCAGCAACAGCTGATTGCAAATCAGAAATATATATGGTAAAATGAACAAAGAATCGTAAGGCTTCTATAATAATACGAGTTACTTGACTGTCGCAGTTTGAAGCTTAAATATATTTGGCTGATAAGTTATAAAGAGAGCAAGTCACACAAGTATTTAATTGAAAATTTTAGAAAGCATTACTTATGGCGAACCAGCTGTTCGCCAAAGGCAGCTAGTAATAATTAAAAGAAAGCGTTTCGAAACTTAATAAAAATAAAATAAAGCATTACATTGAAATTGGTCAGAAAACTTTAAGAATTCTGAGTATTAATCCTTTTTAAGATTTTTTCCCACCCATGGATCGAACCTAAGTATTTGTGAAACAACAGTTCGTAAAAATGGATAGTCAGTTTCAATTAAATCTGAGAAACAGAACCAATTTTGAATCACAATTGTGTTCAAAATAAATAATACAAAAATCAAAATCATGATTCTTCGATTAAAAAGTAATGCGCATGTTTGAATAAAAACTAATGTGCATGCTTTACAAAAAATAAATAAAAGAAGGAAAAGAAGCTCTTTTCATTTGTTTTCTTTCAGTGTAAAAAATTAATATCTGCGCATGTTTTTTTTTCCAATATATATTCTTAATAAACGTTATTGTTGTATTTTACACACTTTTAAAATAACTTGTATACAAACAAGCAAAAAAAATATTTCCAAACCATGGGCTCCAACCCTTTTTCCGAGAAGGAATGAATTTTTCCCGCTCTTTTTCTGAGCGAGAAGAATGTTGACCTCCTAACCTTGTTCTGATATTCAAGATCAAGACTTGGGAGGAACTCTCCCGTCCTTCGTCATCAGCACAGCGCTTTGTTTCCTGTGCAAGCGCCACGGCGTCATTCATCTCGGGCGCACCACTACAACCGGAAGTCGGGACCCGCTCCAAAATAAAAATAATACCACTGATAAATGCTCACGCGTTTCGCAGCCGACTGACGCCTGCTGGCGCAGGTGATCGCTCCTCTCGCACTCCGTTATTTCGAACACCAGCCACCAGAAGAATCATAAAAGAAATCACCCTCGTACTGTGTACGCTGCAGGGTTGCCGTATTGTCCTTTTTCAAACGATATTTTTCGATATGCTCTGTCTCAGAAGTTTATGCTTTGTCTTGCATTCGTTATTGACGTTTTTGATTTCAGTTTTGTTTAGAATTTTTAAAATTTGTTTACACATAAATTCTATTCATATGTATTTATATTTTATATATTATTAGCAATTCAAGTTTAGATGATGAACGGTTTAATTTTGGAATCTGCTGCGCAATTAGGACAAGGAAAAAAGGGTGTGCCGTTCCAATTAGATATGATTATGATGCCACTTGAATTCCCATTATAGTGCCATTATGTAGTAGGATAATTATCTGGATTAAATAGGAACAAATTGCGTATAACAAAATAATTTACTTACAATGCATATATATATATATATTGTCTGTTTATATACATTTGGCTGAAAATGTCTGTGTATAAATGTGCAATAATCAATCAACTAAAGCGCAACTGTAGTGGCTGTATTAATTTAATTTTTATTTAAATTATTTCTTTAAAAAAACTCATTAAACATCGATTACATTTTCAGAAATATAGCACACGTTGTTTTACAGTAGTAATAATAATAATAATTTAACATTACACAAAAGGTTATCAGAAAAATTTTGCATGCAGGTACAAATTTAAACGGCTATTTGCAAATTAAGCTTCATTTTTTAAATTTTTTTGGGGGCTGTTATGAGCTTGTATGAAATGAAATATCACCAGCATTTATTTTTTTTATACTATGTTTGAGAAGATATTGTGCTTTGTGAAGATATTAAAATTTAATTGACAATACATGGATGGCATTTTCTTAAAAATTTTCATCTGTTTTGAAACTTTTTCAAGATAAATTTTTTTGCAGTTAATAAATCATCATTATTATTATTTTTAAACAATGCGTGTTATATTTCTGAAATTGCTATTGATAAGTAATGAATTAATCAAGAAATACTTTAAATACAAGTTAAATTTATGTAGTCACTATAACGCACTTTTATTTGTTTTTTAATGTCTCTCATGCTTTTGTCTCTATGTGCGTTTGTGTCAGACATTTAATAGCAAGTATAAATTTTAATTTAGAACTGCTTAAAACATATTAGACCAGCTAGTTTGCTGTCATTATTGATATTTACTTTAAAATATTTAATAGCAATTTTTCTTCCTTTAAATTATCCAGCATAACTGGACTTCAAATAGTTACAATTATGTTGCATATCAATATTGTAACATGCTATTAATATTTATGCGGTAAATAATTTCACGGGATTGCAGTGACTTGTAGCAAGTTTTTAACTGCATGACAATTACACTTCCTACAACTACAGATTCCTCTCGAGATTCTTTTAAATCTAATGAATAAATTGGCCCGGTATGTCAATTGAAGAAAGAAATATCCAAGGGTCATACTCTCCAATATTAGGAAGTGTTCTATAAAAAATTTCTAGTGTAATTTCAAACATCAGAGACTAATACAAGATCCTAATGATCATTTGTCTATCAAAATAAATTAGGAACAGTGATAATTTCTGAATTATAATTCTCTGCAGCATTTGCTGAATTGTGAAATTATAATTAGGGTAGAGCGTATTTTGCTCGTTTTTGTTAATAATTTCTAATTTAAATATCTGGAATGAGTCTAAAGCTGCAGTTTGTCTGCTTTTGCTGAGTTTACTTGATATTGATAGTTGGTGAAGACAGAATTTCTAAACATGAAATAAAATTTTTATAAATCGAGCAAAGATTTCAAGAGGAAATATAATAATGGGAAGGAATATGCAATAAGTAATTAAACAAAAGAATAAAAAATTTCTCCACAAAAAATAATAATAAGACGGAATATGAATAATTAAATAAAAGGAAAACAATTCTCTCCCAAAAATAATGATGAGATGGAATATAAATAATTAAACAAACGAAAAAAATTAATATTGAGACTCATCTATCTATACTTATTATAAATCTCAATGTGTGTGTGTGTGTGTGTTGGCGCTCTACAGGCCAGACCGTTGGACCTACAGCTACCAAATTCGGTACATGTATACCTTGGAGGTCGGGAATGTGCACCTAGGAGCCCTTTTTTCGAATTTTTTATCAGAATTTATATTAATTAAAATTTAAGCGAAATTTCGACGTTTTTCCGCTATAACTTCCGAAAATATGATCACAAAAACATGATTTTAACATCAATTGAAAGATTAAAAAATTAGCCTTCTAATGGTATCAGTATTTTAATGTATAACTCAAGCTTCTATTTTTAACGAATTTTTAAAGAAATATTTTAACCATGTTTTTTTTAGCACGTGACTGGATAAAATAACATAAAACAATGCCGGAAGTTCAAATAAAAAAAAACTTATCATCGCAAATCAAATCTTAAAAAAATGCAACTTTCAGCACGTGACTGGATAAAATAACATAAATATAAATTGTGATATCTTCTAAAAAATAAATGCAAGGCAAAGGATTCTATAATCGTTTGCAATATCTATATCATTAATTCTATAAATTATCTTTATTTACAGTAAACCTGGTTGAATTTAGACAGGATATGCATTGAAATCCCGACTTAATGGCATATTTCTATTATCGTTTGCAATATCTGTATCAGTAATTCAATAATTTTTTCCCCTTTTCGCTTTCTTCAAAAAACATATTTGACATTTTGGCAATATCACCGAAAAAAACATTTTTAATATTTTGGAAGCATAATCGATAAATTATTAGAGCATTAAATTAAAAAAGTTTTACCGAATAAAGTTACCGACACTTTAATTACTAATAACGGAATCTTTTAACTTTAACTATTTCTTAAATTTACTAAAGAATATGTGATTTAATTGAAAATTTTAGAACGCATTACTCATGGCGAACCAGCTGGTAGCCAAAATCGGCTAGTTATAAATAATTGAACAAAAGAAAAAAGTTTCTTCCGAAAAAAATAATAATGAGACTTATTATAAATGATTAAATGTTAAAATATCTGGAGGAAAAAAGATCCTCAACAAAAAATGAGCAATGGGAAATAATATAAATAATTAAACAAGAGAAAAAAAAAAGAGTTGTTTAACTCGATTCTTAAAATTATAGAAATACTTGGATATCCGGAAGTCTTTAACGAAAAAGTTGGTAATAATAATGTTATTTACTTTATATTGATCTCTTTTCTTAAGCAATTTTTTTTTTCTTTCAGCTCATATGTATAGTAAATATAGCCCTTAAACTGAAATATTTAATTGAGAAAAACGCATTCAGCTTAACAAGTAGGAATGGAAAGAGTGTAATATTTTAAGAAGTGCGGTATCACCTATTTTGATACGTGGTTGTTACATGCCTACACATTTTTTAAAAATAATTTTATTGAAGATTTAATTCTTTTAAATCTTGCTTTTAAGAAGATTTAAAACAACTGTATGTATTCTAAATATACATGTTTTTAACAAGGAATGATGAAAAGTTTGAAGCATATTTCTGTATAATGAAATTTATGTTTATCAAACTTTATGTAAATAGAGTTTCTTTATAAATTTTCAATTTCGATACACAAATATTCATCTGCATTGCAAAAATTACCTAGCATTTTTTTAAATCTCTTATTGCGTTTCAAAAAAAGGTTTTGATTTTTTTTTCTTTTAATTTGCTGTTCCGTATAGGGAGGTTCTACAAGTCTGTCAGAAACTGAGGTCTCAGAAATTCTGTACATTTCAATTTCTTTCAAAAATTGAAAAAAAAAAAAAAAAAGTGAAAGACTCTTGGCATTATTTTCCCATTCTTCTCTGCCAGTCGTGTGTTTAAGCATCAACCACAAGGATCAAAGATAAAAAAGTAAAAAAGCCACGCTTCTCGTACTGTGTGGCTTTCTTCTCCAGGCTAGAGCGAATGAACTGTTGCGCAAGAAAACTTCGATTGCGCAACGGCATGAAACCCATGCTCTTTTCGATTCCATTGTCATCTGGCGGTTGGACATTGATTTTTCGATTTACGGCAGACGCTCGGTTCGTGAGCTGCGGTTTTTATCGCCTCCCATTTATTAAGCTGTTGTGTTTTATGTAATAATTGTTGGAGGGAAAAGAGAATTGACTTTTCTTTCCAACCTTTTCTTTCGCGCCGTACAGTTATAATATATTTGTGTGGTACTGTTTTATGTCTGAACTCAGATTTAATTAAATGACTAAACGCCTGGAATGGGTATTAGATTTTGTACTTTTGTCCCAGAATGGAAAATGATTCCGTATTAAACTTAAACGCTCCCGTATTTTATTTATTTATTTTTATTACATTTCTCATATTTAAAAAAGACGCAATCGAATTATTATTATCTTTTATACAATTTTAGCCAAACTTCTATGCAACAAACACGAAGATTCTTGGGAAAGCATTCGATATATAAAAATTTTATTATTCATTTGATATTTAGAAATTATCGTTTACAGTTCATTATAATTTTATAATTTAATACACAGAAAGTCGATGCATATTAATTTTTTTGCACTAATATTTTCGTTTAGAAATCACACATACTATGAGAAATATAAAGTTTAGTCGCTTTAAAGTAAAAATGTCATTCTAAATTAAGAAAGTTACACAGTTGAAGTTACGAATTAATTGATAAATAACTTCCTATGCGCGAAAAATTTCTGTTGCAGAATAAATCAGTGAATTATCCCCCCTCCCCCCTTCCTTCTATATTCTTTCTTCCTTTTAAGAGAATTCAACTGGTACTTTTAGATCCTAATAAGAAAAACAATACTTACGGAAACGATTCTATTCAATAAATAATAATTTTGTTTGATGTGGGTAAATTACTTTCTATTTTAAAAAATCCAAGAAACGCTTGGCGATGTATAAAATCTCAATTTGTGAAAGAAACTAAAAAACAAAACTATTTTACTTTCTTTGTTGCATACGCAATGCATTTTGTTTTGTAGCCGAAAAACGAAGAGAAGCGATCAAGTTGTACAAATAATCGGCTGCGAAAGATTACATATATTGAAGTAATAACACAAATTTCCAAATATGGAAGTAGTCACTCAATTGTTTTGAATTAAATGTCAAAACAGCTGATGAAGTTTGCTGACATCTAAATTGAGAACAACTGCGATATCAGAAAACCGCATCGATCTAAAAAGATTAAATTCGATAACTGGTTGTAATACAAATTCTTTGTAGGTTTCTAACAGATTTTGAACAAAATTCACTGAAAAGTTGTGTTCTGTCTTAATGTTTACAAATGCGAATATGAAAAACGAAAGGAATTTAAAAAATGAAATTTTGTACACACTTTTATCATCAAAAATGAAGGGTATAAATATTGAATAAAATCCTTCAAGGGCGTGGCTATTTGTTAGTAGATCAGGGTAAACTCCAGGGGTGCGCAGTGTCGCGCTATAGGGGCGCCACTTCGGAATCGTAAATTTGGGAATTTGTTCACGTTGTGTAACCACCTGCTGGAACACAATATAAAGGAAAGCGAATGGAAATCTAACTAAAATAGCGAGAAAGAACTATTTCCTTTCCGCTGGGCGCTGCGTTATTATCTTTAATGATTTGAGACGACAGCTTTCGACCAATTTAACCCTATGGGATTTTTTTTATCATCTGCTGCATTTTAAATTTACATTATATCGAGAGAGAAAATACTTGCATATTTTGATGTTACTGATGATCTAGCATACATGCTCCATATATGATATATAGTAGACAGTTGATTTAGTTTTAGTTTAGTTATGTTAACGTCCCGTGTTGAAGCAACACTAGGGCTATTTTGAGACGAACCTCGTAACTTTGAGCTCCGGTCAGGTGACGAGAATGACACCTCAGCTCGTACCATCTCTCTTCAAACTTCCGTACCACGCCAGCAACAGATCTCTGACCTCAAGCCGATTTAACGCGCACCAGACTCACTTACACTGCGGTTCTTCTGTGGAATCAGATCATCCAATCGAGACCTTACCACCAGGCCACCGTGGCTCTTGTGGAGAGAGAAGAAGATAGATTTATAGATATTCTAGGGCCAATATTAAAAAATGCGATAGAGGCAAAACCTTATTGCATTTTTACCATTTTTCAAATCCAACTATACAGAATATACTGAACGGAAAAAAGGTCAAAATAATTTCACCAAAATAACAATTCTGAATATTTTGGACTAAGTCCTGCCGTAGATTTTCTTGTATATGAAATCGATGTCTAATATACAACCATTTAAATAAACGAAATTTGATATACGATTTTGATTCCAAAAATTTTGATTAGTATAAACGTTTTTCTGCAATCTCTATTAAAATCTGCATTTGATTCAAGGTAGAATGCCTAATATTATTGTCAGATATGTCATTTCGATAATTATCGTTGTCACTTTGGTGGAAAATGTCCAACAATATTTTGGCAATACTGCACGATATTCAGAGTATCGAATAGCATCATAAAGATCTCGTCTAATATCTTATGTTAATAGAGAGTACACATTTCAAATCGTTGAAATTAAATCAAGTTGAATTCAAAATAGCTTTTATATTTAGTTCAGAAGTGTGAAGTCCATGCAAATTGGTTGACATGACGGAATGATATTATTATTCATATGATCTGCGAAGAGGTGTTAACTACTAGTTATTATAATATATATTATGATTTCTTGAAATTCTCTTTCTCAGATTCATAATCTGATGGTGCCATTCACTCATTTTCATTTTTTAATTAATGGATTAATTCATAATTAAATTCTAAAAACATTAAAACAGTATACTACATTTGAAAACCTCAATGAGTAGAAAATTTGAAAACTGAAGCACGATATGAAATGAGGGAAAATTAATTGTATAAATTCCAACTCAAATAAACTTATTCACGAGATTTTAATAAATTTAAACACAATCTTTTAAACCATATTTGGAAACAGATCTGTAGGTTTGCTGTTCTGTAAACACAAATTCTAAAGAATCAAAGATTCATGCCGATTGAATTTTCACAAAAGTGGAAATAGGATTCATGAGTTTTTAAAAAAAGTAGGTATTTGTAAAGTTTTGAATTTTAGTCTCTAGTGAAAATATATTCATTCTTAAATGCATAATACATTATAAATTCTTTAAATTTAAATGAGTCCTTACAAATTTTAGTACCATAATGCTCATTTGCAATGGAATCGTTTAAAACATAACCTGTAGAGAAAACCGTTGGTAACAGAGCTACAATATTTCAATACGTAGTTGCGTTTGTACTCTAGGGGATGACTAAAAAAATCTCAACATTTTTATTAGATTTTTAAACACAAATAAAATAAAATTTTCGCAATTTTTTTCAATAATAGCGGAATTTACAATATTATTGCATGAAAACTTATTTTATACCTCTTTGAAACTTTAAAACCTAGTTTTTCAATGAGTTTTCATCAGATTTACTGCTAGATAATTTTTTATGATTTTAATAATACTTTTTTAAACCTATTTTCAAAAAATTAATACATTTCAGTATATTATAAAACACTGCTTTTCTTCGTTTTAATAGCTGAATTCGTAACACTCGCATTGCGTCGATATTAAAGGCATTTCCTGAGAATAGGTTAGCGGTGTTATATACTTATTAATTAAATTTTTCTAATAAAATAAAGATAGGCGAATTAACTTAAAATATTATATAGCATATGAATATAGGCTTCAATTTTTCGAATTACAAAGCTCTAATCTCCTTTAAATCGACCTTTCATTGTTTCCGTTATTTGGTTTATATTCAATCGCAATATTTATTAGATGTTCATTACCTCTCCTATATGAAAAAAATTAAATTTCAAAAGTAAAATAAAAATGGGCGAGTGAAACCGAAAACGTTATAATTCTGCCTTAATACATAGGTTATCGGACTACTAAAGCAATGAACTATTAGCTCGCATCTCCTTTAAGTTGCCTTTTTTCTTTTTCTTTTTTATATTTTGTGCTTTGCCACAGGGCAATTTTCCAAGAGGCTGGTATGAATATCTGCCAAAAGCACCGACAAAATTTTCTTTTCACAAAGTTCGAAGAGTGTCTATACAATACCTTCAATTTTGTATGATAATTAGTCTTCTTAAGAGTTGGATTGTTATGGTCTGCAGATATTTAAAAAAAAAAATAAAGTAAACTTTCAGTGACTTAGAAATTTCAAATAAACCAAAAAACATTGAGGAAATATGTAAAATTTCTAACTTATTTGCAGCAATCGTTAAATTTAATTTGCTATTTGCATTACTTTACATAAATTACTTAAATCCATTTAAAAATTTATAAACCTTGTTTGGTTTTATTAATAAAATATAGGTGTATAATTTTGATTTATAATTTACCTATTCTCTTTTTTGAATGTTTAATTTTGTAAAGCAAATATTCCTTGCCATGTTGACGGAAAAAAATCTTTAAATTAAATTTATAATTTGTTTCTTAAGTTACTTTGTGTAAATATTTGCATAAGAAACAGAAATTTGAATATTATGAGTCAAAGATAATATCTTGATGTTGATTTGAACTTGAAAATTTTATCTGTAATTTGTTAAGAGAATTTACCTTTAATCATGTAACAGAGATTATGTGTTTTCTCTCTCTCTCCCACACACAAATGTTTAATATTGGCATAAAGCGAGTGCATATAATGGTACCCTTTCGAATGCCCTTTCAGGCGGCGAGATCAACTAAATCATACTAAATATATCCGTACTAAATCATATAAGAATCAAGACTTCTTCAAGAGTATGTAATAACTGATACTAAAATGCCATTTGTCTAAATCAGCCAGGGCATGATGACTACAGGTCTAAAGGCTCAGGTTGATGGACCTCTGGAGTAATTCTTTCACGAGTTTGCTTTGTCGGCTGATTCTGTCGGGCTCGTGGTCGAAGCTAGGGAATCGCTCTGAGAGCGTTTAGGTATTTTTCTCGCGGGACTTCCGGTTTTACTGAGACTAAGACTCTAAAGTTGGCCGGTCGGGGGTGTCCTGCTATCTCTGTCTAAATCAGCCAAAATTATTCCTTCAAAAGTGCAGTTCTTACGAACAAAATCAAAACCACCAGACCCAGACGGATGCTACAGATTTCTGACTGTTTGCTTGTATGCTTATACATGTCATAACAATGTAATTTATCAGTCTTCTTCTTTCCAATTAATAATCTTATTTCCCTGTAAGTTCAAACCATAGTCACCATTTATTTTTAGGTCTTCTAGTTCCCTTCATTTAGTTAATAAATTAAAAACAGACGCGTAGATTTTGACACCTGTGGGATTCTCTCTGGAAATCTTTGGATGGTTTGCTGTCTCCTTTCTTCCTTTTATGATCTTTTTTCCTTCCTTCCATCTTGTGCTCATCGTACTGGTTAGATAACTTAGTGTTATAGACACGGAGGCACAGGATGGTTCTACATTATGAATATAATTCTTTTTGCTCTTGCACCATTAAAATCTAATTAACCAACCGCATCCTTTTCTAAAATATTTTTAATTGTTGTTTTTTTTGTACGCGTTGAGTTTGGTACACAAATCCACAATATAAACTAAGCGGCAAGCATTTTTTCACATTTTCCAAAAAGGCATATTCTCAGCAACAAAGAAAGTGTTCTGTTGTTAAGTCCCGTGTTCCAATATACTGAGCCCCTCTCATATCAACCCATACATCTCCCGATAAAAAGCCCGATTGTCAAAATATCCCCCTCATACAAGTGCGCACGCAAACACAAGGACGAATTGTTACGGCATTTTATTGTGTCAATGCTCCGGTCCACCTACGTCTTCCAAGGCGACCCGCGCGTGCCGAGGAACGACCATCAACCGAATCGAAGTTTGCGCATTATTTTTTGTAACTGGATAACTTACAGCCGCTTTCTTGTGTCACGGCAGCCTAGAAAAAGGCACTAAAAAGGGTTCCGTGAAGGTTATCCTTTGTTGCTTGGCGTGATGGCGAATTCGATTTTGACAGTTTAGTTTTCGATCCGCACCGTGCGCACCCCCTCAGTAGGTCTGTCGGTCGGTTGGTCGGTCTGTTTTGATATGGTCATTACTTTCGGTTTTCGAATTGCTGCGGTTTTTCGCAGTTCGCTGGTCACATCGGAATCGAGGATCGGGTATCTTTTTTCCCACAAGGGTAAAACGGAAGGGTGAATGTGGGAACTGAAAGATAAAATGACGGGAACTTAATTTTGTTCTTTCATCTTAGCGAACATTGCAGTTATTATAAGCTATTTTAAGGCTACCATAAGGGAAAAAATTGCAGAGGATGTGTAGTTTAGTTGTTACTTAAACCAGTGGTCCTTAACTTGAACGTCTTGCACATTGTATACCAAACGCTATGAAAGAAGGATTTCGTAATTATAAATCTAGGTCTCAGATATAAACTAATATCACGCATTCAATATACTGATAATATTAACAAAATTATACATTAATTCTAGCATAGTAACTGGAAAACTCGGTTTTCCAAGTGCAAGTTTTCAGGAAAGCTGTTTTTTCCCCCTTTTCTCGGAGAAAATATTTAGAAATGAATCACATAATGATTAGATATGAATATTTTTCTTTCTTAAAAAAACAATGAAAGCACTTAATGTAACATGTTATTTGAAACAATCTGCTACATTACGGATTCATTTTAAAGTTTATCTACCATTACGTTTTCAAGCGTGTATTCAGTTTTACTGTGATGAAATCGGGTTTTAACCTAATACTTCCCATACTAAGTTGCTGCTATGTGTCATTAGGAAAAGGTACATTTAATTTAGTCAGTCGATTAATTCTGTAGAATACTGCATACAACATGCCAAGCATTAAAACTGACGATCTTAAGCGTCATCTCACAAAATTTTAAGGTATTAATAGGTGATGATTCTATAACAATGCAATCACCATAAAAATTTACAAGATAGTTCTATATAACACTGACAGTATGAGAGCAGATTGAAAAAAAAAAAACTTCTAATACTTAATTTTTTAAAAATCTCCTTTTTTGTGTACATAATTGCATTCTTTAGGAAAGGCACTTATATAAACAAACTTAAAAAGCGAAACCTTATCTGTATATGAAATTTAAACCAAATTATTGAAGCTGTTTTCCGAGATACGCTAAATAAATTCATTCATATTCAAGAACTGCTTGTTTAAAGTTATAAGATTAATATCTAAACATCCTTATTTTTGTTATATACTTATTTAAAAAAACTCCTTTTCCTTAAATTCTTGAAATAGTTGTTGAATCTTTAGTAAATGGTGACTATGGAAAATTAATTTATGAATTATTTTCAATGTTACAATTTGAATATTAAAAATTAAATATTATTAGTTTTTCAACCACCATTTACAAAAATGATCAATTGGTTTTCAACCTTTTTTATAAGAACCAGTCGGAGAGGTCTGTCAATCTTTCTCGTATACTGTTCAGTTTCTTATTCCTCCTCCCCTGCATAAAAATATAAATACTGATTAAGACTGGAAACATCTTGCTTGAAATTGGCAAAAATTTCTTATTGATTTTATGTGTGAATCTAACATTTTTACAGAATTAATAATACGGATAAGTAATTTAGATGCTTTTTTTCTCCCGACTGATTATAATCAAATTTAAACACGGAATTGCAGCTGCTGTTACAAGATCACAAATCGAATTTCATTGATTTAAATCAATGCGCTTACATGCCTACAGTATAGACCCATAGGCAATTAACCTTCTGACAAAGTTGATCTTTCGTCAAAAGGATTTTGAATCACAAAATTTGATATGAAACTACATTTTAAACTCTAAGCCTGTGCTCTAAACCCCCTATGATTTGCAGTTATTAAAGTTCACTTGTGGTAGAACAGACTTTCTTTGAAGGGATATTGTTCAAAATTTGATAGATATCTACAAATTTCTAAGCCCATAGATCAAATTTCATCCATTCAGCTCTTCACATTTTTGAGTTATCTTGCTCAGATGCGTATGGATATAGGGACATACTTTCCTGAATGGATTTTGTTCAGAATTTGATAAAAATCAGCAATTTTGTTATAAGGCTATATACCAGATCAGAAGAATTTTTAATAATCTTGTTCTTAGACTGACAGATATAATTCTAAAAACCGGGAGTAGTCTCCTCAAAATTTTCTCTAATAACGTTATTTCATTAGAAAATACCTTGCATTTCATTGTCGAAGTTACGAAATCTGAACTTTTAGCATGAATTTGGCATTTTTACTGAAAGCATCGTGCTTTACTTGGCGATTTATTTGGGGATTAATCTCTTGCTAACACTTAATAAACCCGAAAATTGAAATTGTGCTTTATACACGTTTATTTTTTCTCAATCTATTGAAACAGACATTTGTCATAAAATTGTATTCATAATAGCAAAATCACATATCTACATTTAACATATTTAAGCCATTGCGTTTTTAAATTATCATGTCAATATGTTTCTGAAAGTGCAGACCGGTAGACAGTCAACTTATTTTTGATTTTTGCTCAAAATTTGACAAATGTCTACACTATAGATGTTGAAGAGTTTGCGGTGGCCAGGTGTTTTGGATTCGAAAGCGGAGTGCTGCAGGTTCGAGACCCGATTCCACTGAAGAACCGTCATGTAAGTGGATCTGGTGCATGTTAAATTTGGCAGGGCCAAACGCCCTTCAGCTGGTGTGGTGCAGAAGCTTGGAGGGAGTGGTACCAGCTTAGACTTTGTCATCTGACTGTGGTTTAAAGTATCGAGGTCAGTCCCGAAATAACCTTTGCGTCGCTTTAAAACGGGGCATTAAAAAAAAGATGTTAAATTTGTGTACCGAATCTTATATATCTAATTTTCTTCATCTAGTACTTATCCTGTTAACTTAAATTCTAACAACGGACATACGAACTTCATTTGAACTTTGATTCTAATTAAAATTTGATAGAAATATACAAATTTGGTCAAAGACAGTGTACTAAATTTTAACCCTGTAGCTCAAAGCAATTTTGAGTTATATTTGTCACAAACCGATAGATGAACACTTTCTAAAAATATGTTTTTTGAACTCTGGGGAGAAGGATATAAAATGTAAAGATTCATCAAAAACTCAAGTTTGATTTTTTTAATGATTACTTTGCTTTCTCTATAATGCGTACAGGAGAAAATAAAAATTGCATTATGGAAGTTTAAAGCACGAGCATGCATTGAAATATTTAAACCCACTTATTAAAGGACTGCAGTATTAAAGGACTTTTTTGTGTTTTGTGCATGGCGAGATAAACTATAGATATTTAAAAGGTTTATATTCCATTAAAAAGTTGAAAAATGTGGAAATATTCAACATACATTTTTTTTTCATTCTTTGTATCTTCATAATGATAATAGGAAATTCTTTTTTAATAAATTGTTGGTCATGTGGTAGCTGTATTTGCTCTGGAATGAGTCGGAAAACCCTCTGTAGACAAAACAAATTGTTTAAATTTAATTTCAGACTCCCCACTTCCAACACGTAGGCGTTCCAGTGTTCTAAAAAAGGAACGTCCATCTTTTTTTGTGGTTTTGACCATGATTTTGGAGGGTTTCCAACTAGTTCAAGTAGTAGAGTTTCAGTTAACTCTTTGCAGAAATTAAACTTTCAAAGTAGTAAGAAAGAACTTCTTGGAATGTTTGACTTTTTCACTCTGGACAGGCACAATCCATCACTTTAACAAGTTTAATTTTTTTTTTATTTATAATTTCCGTATCATAGTTACAGCTTATATAAGATCATTTCATATATTTTCAATCCAATGGAGTCACGTGATGCAGGCATTTTTCAGAAGTTACTTCGCATGTGATCCGATATCAAACTGGTGATTATTTTATTCTTTGCTGTAATATTACTCCTTTATTTTCTGATTAAGGTAAGGATTCTGTAATATTCTGGTCTAAGACTAGAGTCCTTTTTCTTTTGATTTAAAAGGTGAACTATTTGAAAAATTCTTAACGAATGATCGTATGGTCCATGTTAGGTGTGAGCAGGTTTTTTGAGAATACATGTTACTTCTAATTTTTCAAGATGATGTGGTTCACCACTGGTCTACAATACTTATTATAACTTAATAATAAATATAGAATATATACTTATCTACATAACCTCAAACATAACGATCGGCACAAGCATAACAATATCAAATGGCGAATTTAATATCAAAAAAATTTGAAATACATTAAAAAATAAATCGCTTTCATTCATAATTAGTTGTCTTTGTTAAAGTTAATAGAAAATTTCTGTTACGTACTGTCCGCCAATATTTAAGTATATAATTAGAACTGTTAATCTTCCACTAAATTCTAAGTGGTCGTCTGTGAGATGGAAAAGATATGTTGTCTTAATTATATTCATCATTGAAAATGCACACACAAGTAGGGAGAATCAAAGGATGTTAAATGATATTGAACTTTTTTAAAATTAGGATATGCCCATTAGATTCCAAAAGTTTTTCATAGTTCAGAGTAATGAACTTTTTAAATTATGTCATTTTTGAAGGAAAAAAAAACTTTATTTTCCTGAAGGGATAAAAAGAATACAATGTTCCATAAATAAGTTTCTTTTAATACGTTCGCCTTAAGTTTTAGTAAAGGCGGTTACTTCAAAATGTCTTGATGGTCTACCGGTCAATCGCAATCGACTTAATACCCACCCAAGGTCTATGTGACAGTGCGCAATATATTAAAAGCGATTTATTGCATATTTGGCTTCGTTTTAGCATTATCTTCAATTATTAGAATTAGACAAATTTGGACAAGAATGGTAACGGTATGAACCTCTTCTTCAATGAACGGAAAATGGTAAAAAATTCGGAAGATAAAAAAAAAGTTAAATTTAAGACGCGACTTTTTACAACTGAATACCCAAAAATGCCCTTATTTTGAATGCAGTGCATCAAAACTGCGATGATATGAACTGAAATTGACTATAATAATATAGGATTTTCGAGATAATGAAAAAATAATAAATATTCAGAAACTAAGATAATAAAGACTAAATGATTAATCAATCATTTAGTCTTTATTATCTTAGTTTATGTGAAAATCTCAGTGAAAATCAGACTAAAGCGTGATTTTCCCCCCCCTCCAACTAGGATTTTCACAATTGTTTCGTTAAAATTATAAAACAAATCGGCAAGTACCACTTCGCGTAAACTCTTTAGCAGATTCTGTTATTGCATATCATATTTCTTATTTTTACTGACTCGCACATCCGCTATGGATTGACCAAACTTCTTTATACTGAACACGAGTATTTCAGAATGCTACCGAATTTCATGTTCCTTTTACATTTCCTAGATGGAAATTTCAACTGAGCTTCTCGTACTGGCTCTGTTAGCAAAGAGATCGGTTGGTAGAGTTCCAGATTATCAAAATTCTTCAATCGGCAATTAAAAAAACGGAAATTTTGTATTTCGAAAAAAATTCGCAAAATATTTAGGAGATAGACAACTGAAAAATGGGAAGTAAAAAAAACAAAAAAACACACACAATTATTACATATTGTGATGGTTATTTCAAAACATCGTAAGTACAATTTGTTAACAATTTCTTTTCGCCGTACAAAGTACATTTATATAGGTAGCTGCAACTGTCTTCTAATCGTTGTTGTATACATATTCAAAAAAGTCATATGTAATTAATTCCTTATTGAATTATATGTTTTGCTGTAGCGGTTTTTGACGAGTGAATTTTCTTTCTTACAGCAATTATATATATGATAATCGAATTTCATATCGAATATACTTATTTTCCAAGAGTTTTTTTTTTAAATCTTGGATTTTTCATTTTAAAATTTAAGAGCAAAGAGAGAAACCTTTAAAATCATACAGTCAAGATTTTCTAATTACATATTTAATCTACAAACTCGGTTGAAAGACAATGTGACTTATATGTCTCTAATGATACTGTCCAGCCATGCTTTAGAACAGACAATTTAATGCTAATAGAAGTTTCTGTTTTAATGAAAACTGTTTAGGCTTTACTGCATTTCATCACTAATTTTGAATTCGAATTTTAAAGAATTCTGGGAAACTTTCAAAGAAACCGCAAGCAGGTCGCGACCCTCTAAAGTCTTGCACCAAAATATGAACAGAGATTCAAAAGTGAAACAGAGCAGAAGGCCAGTATTAAAGTAAGGCAGTGTACTATGCAGACAACAAAGCACTGTATTACATATTCAGGAAAAATATCTTGGAGATGAAATACTGTACGGAAAGAAATGATTATTATAATTCACCACACTACTCGCGAATATTAAACATTAGATAAGTATCAAGGAATTTTACTTCCCTAAGTAATAAAGAAGGAAACGTTCTTCCTGATACGCAGTTGTACCTTAAATAGACTTGAAATTTTTGTAAATTGTGAAAGTGGTATTCCAAGTTGTCTCGCAGAAATTCACCCAGTTATTATGATGAATTCATTCAAACACATTACCACTTTTTGGTTTTGAAATGTAAATGTCCAACTGGGTTAAAAATATGAAATCGGAAGAAAATTTGAATTTATATTTTTTGCAGATTTAAAAAATTGGTGCTTCTCTGTTTTCTAATCGTATTTGCGCTTAGTCAGTTAGAGGTTAAAACACAGCAAATTATTGGCATGTAAGTGATGCTTGTTAATAAGCATTTAAAAACGAAGTGTATTTTCTGAGGTGTTTTTTCTTAATTCTACTATACGAATATCGTCATATCTCAAGAAAGAATCAAGCGAGCTTTATGGAATTTATAATTAGAACTCGTTATGTTATGCAGAACGCAATGAACTCAAAAAATAATTATGATTGAAGAAAAGTTACTATGATTGTCTAATGCGAATATTGTTGAATGTTTTTTCTTAGTTTTCATAGAAATTTTCATATATTACATTCAAAAGTTTTATTTTTGAATACAATTCTTAGATGAATAGTTCACTGCTCTGTAAGATAAGTTACACATGTAATGTTTCTAAGTAAAATAAAAAAAATGAAATAATTTTTTTCCCTAGAACAGTGCAAGTTTTTTTTAAAATAAATACTAAAATTTATATCAAAAGATGTTTTTTTCTTCTTCCTAAAACTACATATATATTGATATAATTTCACTCTCATTCATCATTTTATCTTTACATAAATAAAAAAAATATGAAATAAACTTTAAAATATTTATTGTTGTTGTTTTAAATCCCTTTCGAACTATTTGGATATCTTAAAGGTAGAATTGCTTGGTAAGTAAACGTTAAAAAAGAAGCAATTTTTTTTCTCTAGAACAATTCTAGTTTTTGTAAATAAAATTTATATCAAAATATACTTTATCTTCAAATATATATTTTTATATTAAATATATATGCTTATATATTTAAATAATATACTTTTAATCATAATATTTAACTTTATATCAATAAAAAGCATTATATAAATAGTACTATTTTGAAAATCTTCCTAACAGCCTAATCAGATACCTTAAGAAATTTTTTCGTTTCAATTAACATTGGAATAAGATAAATAGCTTTGCATATATTCCCTATGTTAAATAGTTTATCAAAATCTAGTTACATGCAAAATATGATAAGGCATTTATTTGCTTAAAATTAACACTTTTAAAATAGGGTTTCATCCCCTCAAAACAAGCTATAAAATGTATTCTTTATTAAGACCTTCTGAAAAAGCAGTCTTCTATCGATATTCTTGAATCAATTTAAATTAGCAAATTCAAATTTTTAAAATAATGTTTCATCTTTGCAAAACAACCCATAAAAGACATTCTCCACTAAAACTTTCTGTAAAAGCAATTTTCTATCTGTATTCTTGAAGTGTCATCAAATTCAAATCCAAATTATTAAAATAACCGTTTCATCATTACAAAATGAGCCATAAAATGTATTCTTCGCTAGAAGTTTCTGGAAAAGCAATCTTCTATCGATATTCTTGAAGTGTCTTATCAAATTCGTTCCAATGCTCTTCAAAGAATGTTCGAATATCACATTATTGCGAGCAGGTGGTCATTTTTGGATACTGTGATAAGCAGGGCGGAACTAGATAAGACAGAAGAGCCGAATTTCGGGTCGACTTGAATTGACCGAACTTTGAACTCGAAGACATCTTCCGGTGTCTTTGTTTGCTGGCTAGGAGACAAAGAGAAACTGGCAACGATACTTGGATGAAGGGAAGAGGTAATGTGACATGGGTTTCCTGTTGATCGTTATTCTGTACCCACTCACTTTTGTGGTTTTGCTCTTAAAGAGTTTATATGGAATATCAGGTTACGATGCGATTAATAATACGACCATTTCTGAAAGTTATGAACATTGAATTGATGTTAATAATAATGAATTTTGAAAAAAGTTCGCTTATGGAAATGAAATGAGTTGATCCATTCATGCTCACGTGAAGCACGTCAAATACATTAAGTGAAAAAAAAAAATTGAAAACAGCTGCGTATTTTGCAAGAAGTAATGAGCGCGGCATAAGACATCTGTTTCTAAAATTTAGATGTCAAGCATATTTACTTTGTCATGCTAATTTTTTCATTTTTAAGATATGTTCATAATTCTTCAGTCGAGGTTGTTTTAGAAATAATAAAAAATAAAAATAGATAAATAATAAAATAAACAATAAAAATACTTATACGATAAGACAGATTGATTATACAATACAACAGAAAAATACATACAAGTAAATTTTAAAAGAATTTTGAAGGAAAGAAATTAGCTTATAATTTTGAAAAACTCTAAATATATCTATCTATCTATATATATTCTGCCATTTTTTTCGATTCAGTATTAACATATAAATATGTAAAATAAATTCTGTATCAAATTTAATTCAATATGCTGTGAAGACCTAACTGTATAACAAGGATATACCAACAAGGATGCTCTCCTCAAAACTTTCTCGGATACTCCCTAATGCTCAATCCTTGCGGATGCATTGCGTGGCATTGGCGTACAGTAGTTATGAAATATTAATCTGAATGCGTGGATTTAGCGTTTTTACTATCATTTCACCGTTGGCTGGCATTTTGGCGATTCATTCCTGACATAAGGTTAGTAGTACCCAAATATCAAATTTGTACTTTGGAAGTGCTTTCCTCCATTGACTGAAATAAAAAGTAGACAAAAATACATTTGTAATCGCAAAATCATGTACTAAATTTTCTACTTTTAAGGCATTGAGTCTTTGAAATGTCGTTTTTATATGTTTCTGAAAGTACAGAACGACAGATGGTCAGTCTTTAGGTTCAAAATTTTATAGGTATCTAGACTATGCCATGGATTCTGTAAATGTTTCGAACTTTATATGTCTTGCTATTTTCGTTTTTTATTACCGTTATAACTATAATCTCACAACTGGATAGACGGACTTTCTCTGAGTGGATTTAACTGAAAATTTCATAGAAATTCGGTATAAAAGACGTGTACCAAATATTATCCCTCTAGATAAAAGTATTTTTGAATTATCTTTGTGAAGACAGATGGACATATGGACATTTTCCAACCCATGGAGGTCCAAAACGTGATAAATTCTCAAAATATTGAGGTTTTTTTAAAAAACCATTGATGCACTTATCCTATACAATGTAAAAGAGAGTGTAAAGTTCGTCGTTGTTTTGTCTAATTTACAACAATTTAAATTAAATATTTAATCTACGAGTATGCATAAGCCTTTTGCAAATTTCTAATCTTTATAAAATCCGATTCTACAACTCTGAAACTCAAGTTTGAAATACATTATTTTGTGGAAAACCCCTCGTCATTTAGCTTGTCTTAGAAACTAACTGAAACTCAAATTCGATATTTTTCTGAATTTTATCTGCATTCGACTGCAATTTATATATAAGATATCCTACATACATATCTCACATGAAATTATAAAGGGGGGGGAAATGATGTTCTGCTCTGGACCGAAGTTAAATATTGTATAATACAAATCTTCAGAATATTTGTTTTGATTTTGATATAAGGTATCGATAGCGTTCTGGCATACATGAAATTAGCAACACTGTGCTGCCTAAATATCTTATTTATTTGGAGGATTTGGTTGAAAATAATTTATTTTATCTGCAAAAGACAAGCGAGAAATTTTGGGATTGTTTTAATAAATCCTCATAATCATTTCCGAATGTATATACCATGTTTGAAGAAAATGAAATGTTCTTTTCAAAAATCGAAAACAAAGCTGTTTTGACAGTTAAGCTTTCTGTGAACTAGTATGAGCTCAAATCATCCCTTTTTTCTTCAATTTGTCGGTCCCCCGCAAATGCTTTCATAATCGAACCTTCATAGCAAAATATGAGTTCCAATACTCTTTTTGTTGAAATTCAAAGGCAGCTCATCCATATATATATATATATATAAATTAGCAATATAAGAGAAAACGAAACTAACTACGGAAACTAAACCAAAAACTATTTCGGATTCGAACAAGACTAAATATAAATGTTAGTATGATTGAAACAATTAATAAAGAATCCGGTCTGAGGACTTTCTCAAGGGTCACCCTCAGACAGGGATTCAAACCAGGAATTTTTTCTGTGAAGAGTCTGACTTTCGTCAAGAAATTGACCCCTCGTGACCCGAAAATCCCAGAATATTGAGGTTTTGTAGATAAATTAGTATGACACAAGAAAAGACATCAAATTTAAACAAAGTCACATCAACCAAAAAAACATGAATTCATAAAATCAAATTTGTCAATGCAAGAATGTATAAAGACTACTAACTAAATTAAAATCTTACATATCACACATTTTAAAATAGACTTTATAAAATAAGTCAAACTGAAATCCAATAAAAATCACAGTAAACCTGACAATCACAAGAATAAAATCAAATAAGAAGGTGAGTGTTTTTTCTACCTTGAATATATATATATATATATATATATAATCATAAAATTATTAAAACAATCAAAATCCATTTCTTGATCAACAAAATTAAAATGAAACCAACTAGGTCGAAAACGAAATTAAAACTCAAATTCACAAAATGAAAGGTAATTGAATAAGAACCAAATAATGAAAAGTAAATGAATAAGAACCCAATAATGAAATAAACCTACAATACAATATTCAAATATATATATATATATATATATATATATATATCCTAATTTTTAGCTTACTTTAGTCTATTTTAACTTTATTCTAGAATGTTCTTTCATTTTCTGATCCCATTCTATCTATTTAATAAATATTTAATAAATTCTGCACGAGTTCTAAAGTTGCTGAAGTCGGCAAATTCTGACACTCCGTGAAAGGATAAAAAATTATCTAAACTGCGAATTATTTTTAAAAGATACCTAAATTCCTGTCTAAATCGGCAAGTGAAAAAAAAATCCCTGTCAAAATCTGAGTATATAATCACGGTGATAAGAATTTCATTAGTTTTTCTTCTTTCCATGCTTGTTTCATTCTGTGTTGATTTGCTCGTCGCTTCTGCTTGAACCTAAAACATGGCTTCGGGAATGAAATAAAGCAAGTTTAAAATTCGAAAGGGCCTTCTCTCTCTTCGGCCAATAAACTACTAAAAAAATTATATGTTTACACTCTTACACACACACATACACACACACACACACGCACGCACACACACGCACACACACACACACACACACACATCTCTATATAATTAAGGTCATCTAAATATTATTGTTCGATAATATATTAAATATCGTCAAAACCGCACATAGATAATAAATTCTAAATCATTAAAAGAATTGCTATAAAACAAACTGAAAAATCTAAATCTGAAATTATCGATGAAAAAGAAAGAATCTAGGCTCATTTTTTATTTTGAAAATCTATTTAGATGAAAATTTTGAAAGAAAGAACTTTCTTGTAAACACATATTATTATCCAAGGGGTTTCTATGTTTTAAATTTGGTAGTTCTAGGTGCAAAGTTTTTCATAATCTAGTTGTTTGAATGATTTTCTTTTTAATATCATACCCGCATGCATTACAAAATTTATAGATAGTATGTCGTTATTATATAAATATTATAATGTTGAAAGGACTCATACAATGTGGAAAAGTAAAAGAAAAAAAAATCTTGAAACTTTATTGAATTATCTATTATCTATCAAGGTTTTGAGATTTTGGAGGACACATTTTTTACGCCGCGATTCTTCAACTAATTATCATATGTGTGGGTAAATTGGCAAAAACAAGATTTCAAAAAAAGAGAAAAATGATTTAACACTTTCCCTGTGTCTGACATCATCTAACGCCCCATAACAAAGTATTTTACTATAATTGGAAACTGAAGAAGGGTTAAAAAGATGCTCAAAAACTAATATGGTAAGGTCAAGGAAGCTTAGTTCGATTAATTTTAATAGGCGAAATCTTGCGAAAGCGTAAACCAGAAATTGAAACTAAGAAATCATCTATCAAGCGATTTTTGTTAATTTCTAAAGATTAAGAAATTCAAAACGTAACGCTGATTCCGTGAACTATTTTGCATATTTTTCATTAGCATTCACTACAGTATGCTCTGCTATGTTTAATTGATGGCATGATATTTGCACTTGAAAGACTCGATATAATTACCTACTTTGAAAAAACATTTGTTCATATGAAAAACAATTTTAGAAAAACTTCCTTAAATGAATTGCGAATTTTTTTTTTACTACCAGCTGGATTTAAATGTTAATAAAATTAGACAAACATCATTTCCTTTAAACATAAAATAATTATTTGAATCATTATTATTATTTTTGCTATCATTGGAGAAATTTTCAGTCAATCTATTCAGAACTTCGGTAAAGAAAAATAGCTGCTTTCTAGTTATAATATGCAATGTATTGTTATGAGCTTTTCAGGATTTCATGTAAAAGAAAAATATCTGCTCTCTATTTATAACATGCAATATTTTGCTGTAATCTTATTATGATTTCATACAAAAAATAACTTCATTCTAGTTATAATATGCAATGTATTGTTATGAGCTAATGCTGATTTAATAATATTAATTACACTTGCATTATAATAATTTCTCTGATTTTATCAATAATCTTGAATACCTGATTAAATTTCTATTTTTGAGAACTTCTTTTTGATAATTTTACGATAATTATGCTATTTATAACGAATGACACATAATTTTTAAAAAGAAAATACAGAAAATGGAAAAGGGTAAAATATCAAAGCCTATTATATATCAATATCAATGCTATAGACTGTTCAAAACTTATCCACTAAAATTTAACTTATGCAAAAGAAAATGACCCCCAGAACAAATGTAGATCTGTGAAAGGAGGGGAGAACGGACTTTACTTAGTATGTCACATTCCAATGGGCCTGTTGCTAGCTTCAACCCCTTTGGCCTAATTTCCTCTTCCCTTGAAATTCCGCATTTCCTGTGTTACCCCCCCCCCTCCCCCAACACTGCATTATAGAGGTGACCTTCAAATTTTCTGCCCTTGGACATCAGTGTCCATTTCTAAGAATTTTTGTACGGGAAAAATGCATGAATGAATTTTACTGGACCTGTGTCCTTGGCCATATCGTTAAACCCCCTGCCTCCCACTGGGATACCAAGCCCTACCCTACAGCAAATGTAGCTCCCCCCGAAATTCTTTGTTCAACCCCGTTTTACAGCGATTTTACTTTCTTCTGAGATTGTTTCTTCAGGCTGCTGTACAATTTCTGAAAAGAATTCTTTCCACCATTTCACCGCTCTACCCATTTGTTACAAAAAGCGGGGACTCATACATGCATTGCTACCATTTCTGTCTTTCTTAACTAACTAGGTAAAATTCAGTAAGAGGTTTATAAATATTATCCAGTTATATTGTTAATTGTTCGATAAAAACTCATTTTTAAGGCATTTTAATATATTTATGATTTTTTTATTTATTTTAATCAAATATTTACGAAGCAATATTATTTCATTATTTGTAAGCACCTTCTCGTCCTTTTTTCACATACTTATGCAGATTTTGCAAAAGTTAGAAAATTATTTTAGGAGTTAACGTGATTCAACTCATAAGTATACACATAAATTGTGAAGTAATTACCAACTACTGAAAAATAAAAAATTATTCCTAAAACTTCAGATTTGATGCGAGAATACAATAAAAAAAATTGCTGAAATCCGAATTTATAAATTCTGTAGAAATTGTTATTTAAGTTACGATTTTGACTCGTAATCATATCGTCGACTTGATTTGAAAATCTCAAGAGTTCCAAATTTTCCTTGAAAATGCTATTAAAATTAGATTCTTGTAGGGGGAAAAAAACTGAATATTTTTTTTAATCCTCTTAAATCAAGTTCATCGAATTAGTACTCTTGAAGGAAATTTTAAGAATTTTAATTCAATGCTATAATTTTAATTAGTGAATATTTTAAATAGTTATAAGTAACTTCCCAATTTTTTTTCCAACTTAAATGGTTTGAAACAAGGCAGATGAATTAGAAATTATTGTTCCAAAATATGATGGAGAGTCAACAAAACTGTTCGATGAAGCTGGAAATTAGCAGTGTCAACGTTCATCACGATAAACAAATAATCTATGCCTGTCTATTTAATCCTAATCTATTTCAGCAAAGAATAAATTATGCTGTATTTTTTATTATTTTCAATAAGTAAAAAAATAATAATAACTTGGTCTAAATTTTTAAAAGTATTAAATCTATCCAAGAATTTTGTTTTATCAAAATTATATTAAAAGACCTTTAGTTCTGAAAATAAATATAATGCAGGCGGAAAGTGTTATTAAATGAACTAGATCGAAATTTGAAGCTAATAAAAAACAATTTTAAAGCACTTAAATCTTAAATCTTGCTTAGCAGCGATAGTTAAATTAAAAATAAATTACATTGTTTGGATATCATTAATATTGTTCTTTTAACAAAAAAATCCTTAATTACTTCATATAAAATTATAATCTAATTACTTTATATAAAAATGGGTAATTAATGTTTAAATGACTAATTTATCCCCAACTTTATTGTCTTAGAGACCTTTGTTAGAGGTAATTTTTGTTCCTTATTCTCCAGCTAGCAAGGCTTGGTCAAGAGAATGCAGAAGATATCAAGTCTAACCAAAAGCATTCTAAGAAATGCAGGGGGGGGGGTGTTATTTTACGCCTGTGTCCGTAATAAGTATGATGAATGTTCTCTAATGTCCAGCTGTCCTGACCACCCATAAACTATATTCAGAGGGCATATTGATTATCAGGATTCTAAACAGAACACGTGTTTCCTGAAATGCTATCTCCCTTATTACTTTCGCTGTGTGGGGATTACACCTCCCCCATGTATGTTCTCAAAATCTGACAGAAAATAGCCTTAAGATAAAAATAATACCCATACCGTAAAGATATGCATGATTCCTCTTTCTATCCAAAGGAGTCTTGAGCAAATGTTTCAAAAGTGACCTTCAACAGAAAATATCCAGGATACTATAGGACTTTTCCTTAGTTTTTTGACAATGGAAGGGTTTAATCCCAACAAATTTTCTGGAGATCTTGCATTAGACACCACTCCTCATATTAAAGGAAATATCGCCTCTAACCAAAAAGCACTCTATGAAAAGCATGGGAGGTTTTATTTGCAGCTCGTGACAGTAATAAGTGAGATCGATGCCTACTCATGTCCAGCTGACCAGCCCACCCCATAAACTATATTCAGGTGGCATATTGATTATTGTATGTGATTGGACAGAGCACGTGTTTCCTGAAATGCTATCTTTCTTATTACTAGCGCAGTGGGAGGTGTACATCCTCCCAACATGTGTCCACATTCGGACAGAAAACAGTTTTAAAATAATAAATAATATTGCTTTCGAAGATGATTCTTTTCCTATCTAAGGTTTTCTATCAAAGCAAATGTTTCAAGAGTTGTGTGCAACAGAAGTAATCAAGGCAGACTACAGGAATTTTCCTTAGTTTTTGAAAATGGAAAGATTTATCCCGAAATTTCTCACAGGTGACCACCCATTAGACGCCATTTTCTGTTCCTAATTCAATCCACAGACAGGATTTGATCCAAGAGCCAAAAGAAAGCAATAAACTTAAATGCAACAAAAATTATCCTATAAACTGCTTGAGAATTAAGATTTAAAAGTTTGGGGTTGATGGATCAACACTGAACATCTCGCCCTCTGTCCCGTATACCGAGAACATGCTTATGATTTTGCTCTGAAAAGGACACGGTTGTCTTGTAAGGGTAGTCTTTCTGATTATTGTCACCATGGGAGAGAGAAGCAGATTTTGAAACAGGCTTTACTAGCACTTCTGTGCTTGAGCAACAATAGAGCAGAAACAGTGGGGAAGAAGGTAATAATAGGCCTCTCCCGTCCTTCTGCTCAGGGGCTCTTAAACAAATATTTCAGGAGTGGTCAAATATCTGGCCAGGCTTCAGGAATTTTCCTTCTTTCTGAGGACTTGAAAAGGGAGAATGGTTTCTTAAAGAATTTTCCTCGAGCTATTCTTTAGTGAAAGTACAAGACCAATCCTATCCAAGCTTGACATTTACAAAGTGAATTGATAGCTTTCTCAAAGCTTCTCTTGGCTGTTGGATTTTATACTGTAAAAGCACTTTGCAATCCGAACATTGCTTTTGCTTTCTCACGGTTCCAGATATAACAGGACCAGGTTATAAATTAAACAATTTTCTTTGTGTTTCATAAATTCGAGGTTTCATGAGGTCACAATTGTTTTTCTTTTTTGCGAAATTTTCAGATTAACCTTATTTTTCGTTTTCATTTAATTCACAAGGACTATGTACTTGAACTTATTCAAATTTAAATAAATTATTTTAAATTATGGAAAACTGTTCTGATAGCATTCCCAATTGACACCATTTGTGAATTATTATTTTGCTTAGTAATAGGAAAAAAATGCCTATCGTAAAATTAGAACCCGAATTTCTTCTCTTTAGCTGAATAAAATACTGAATACAAATACTGAAATGGTCTTGAAACTATTAATTTGCTCAAGACTAAATTCTTTGTTTTGTCAGAATATGGGGCTTTAAATTTCTGACTTCTACCGTAAAGAGCATATGATTTTTCAAAATTTGGTAAGGGGCTGAACAATACTGACCCTCAAAAAGTTGGGGGATAAAAAGGGGAAATAAATGTTGTATGAGGAATTCAACGTCTGGTGTAACACCAACCATAGGGTTTAAGTAGATTTTATTATACTAGATCTAATTTTCTGTATAATAAGATACATATTGTAATATTTGAGAAATCAACAGCCTGCGTTATTAAAATACGTCTCTGTCATGAGCTTCTTCTAATTTTTTAAAAATTTCATTTGTCCGACTGTCCTCTGTTATGATGTCTGTCAGAATACTGAGGATGAACTTGAATAGCATGTAAAGCAAAGTGTTAAAATTGAGTTTAAAAAGTAAGCAAATGAGTCTTCTGAGATTGCTATATTTCTGAAATGTAATTTAAAGTTTATGCATGTTAAGCAACCGCCCGCTTAAATAGACTATTGACCATATTAATAATATCCAAAAACAGCATTTGTGTTTTAGACGCCCTTTTCCAAGCCGTTTGAAGCAAGAAAAAAAAACTGCCCTTAAAATCCCACATCAAATTTTACGTAATTAAATCAATGTATTGATGTATCCCATTTATATATTTCTGAAAATACAGACAGACAATCAACCACTTGTTGGATTTGGCTCAAACTTTGAAAAATTAGAGATGTTAAATCTGTGTAACCGAATTTTATCCCTCTTAACTTTCTTTGTTTTGCAGTTATCACGTTAAACTACATTCAAACAGACAGATAAACTTTCTCAGTGCGGATTTTGAACAAAATTCGTGCAGAATATCCGTACGAATTAAGTTGGACAGAAATATGGGAATTTGATATAAAGATTGTATACCAAATTTCATCCAACTAATTCAAAGCATTTGTGAATCATTTTTGTCACAGAGAAGCAGGCAGGCGGACATTTTCCCAAATTTGTTTTTTGAACGCGAGGAGATTCTTCAAACTTTCACTTCCGAATTTTTTGACGATTTCAATACTTTTGTCTGTACCACGTATGCGAGGAAGTAATAAAGTGGGTGCAATGACAGAGACATGAACCTGAATAATTACACTTCACAATGTGTTAACATTATAAGAATATTTTACAAATCTTGATATTAATACCATTTATAAATTTATATATTTGGCAAACTCAGAAATAACATTTGTTATCGTCCTTCATTCAATCATCGATTCCTTTCACACCATCTTCCCTGTTCGGAACTATATCACTAATGCAAAGCACCCAACCTTGCCGTGATGGACATGTAATATGTACACTTCAAGCATAATATTCCTATATATACACATTTCTGATTTTTTTAAAATGATAAAAGCACATGTAGGCACTTTTCTTTTGTAAAATCAAAAATGATGGGTGAGTTTATGCGTTCAAATCATTCGCAGAAGTCCCCACCACCATTCCCGCACACTGTAAAAGTAATTCTTTCCTATCAAGCATAATTTCATAGGCTAAGTCTGCAGATTTATTCATTCAAATGCAAAACAAATATCTCTGCCTCATGTATGATCATATATATATATATATATATATATATATATATATATATATATATATTGCTAATTTATATATATATATATAATATTTAAATTTACCCCACATTAACTTCATTCTAGAATATTCTCTTATTTCCTGATCCCATTCCACTTAGTCAATCTAATTAATTCAGCAGAAGCTTTGTAAAATTGTTGAATCGACTAAAAGTTTTACTTTCCCACACACTTCGAAGTGAAATGGCAAAATACCGTTGAATTTGACAGTTTAGTTAGTTTGTTTAATTTAGTTATATTAACGTCCCGTTTAAAGCAACACGAGGGCTATTTTGGGAAGGACCTCGTAATTTAGAACCACGGTCAGATGACGAGGACGACATCTGAAGTGGCGCCCTCCACACCACACCATACCAGCGGGAGGACGTTTGGCCTGACAGATTTAACATGCAAGAGACCCCCTTACACGATGGATCTTCGGTGGAATCGAGTCTCGAACCTGAAACCCTTCGGTTCCGAAGCCGAGACCATACCACCAGGCCACCGCGGCCCGGCTGATTTGACAGAATTCATCTCAAAAGATCCCTCTGTTTTCATTTTCTGATTGCATGAAAATACCTGTCTAAATATCAGTGCATTAGCGCTGAAAACAAATATGTTCCCTAACAGTATAAGTTATATAAAACCAGGGATAAAATGTTCAAGAGCTTTCCTTCATTCCTCTGTCTATTATTCTGTGTTGTGCGTGTGCTCGTAGCTCCCCGTTTATACATAAACATGACTGCTTCTTCGTGATGAAATAAAACGACGTAAAAGCATCAAAAGTCTCTTCAGTGTCTTCAAACTTTTCACATATTACGAAAATTTAAAATTTTTACATTATATATATATATTTGTGTGTACATAAAATTTATAATATGGAGTTCCTAGTTGATAGTCGGTGCAGAGAAAAACGAGTGACTTCATTTTACAAAATGATTCGTACCGGAGATCATACCGAAAAAAAGCAGATAGATATGGCTGCAGGATAAATCGCGCCAGTTCAGCTACTGAGATGAATTTCTGGTATGACTGTGGTATGCAAATTTTGCATTGAACTTTATAAAAAAAAATAAAACATTTAACACAAAAAATATACAAATTACCATCATTAATAAGAAATTTCATGTATCACATCTGACGGATTAACCTTTTCAGGAAATTATTTTTAAAACATTTCAGCGGAAACTAAAAACTATCATTAATATATTCAAGATTACTTGAACCATGTGCTTAAATAAGCTAAAGGAAAAGTGGCTCCTACAATTAACCTTATTTTTTTCCGCATACATGGATAAATTTAACTATATTTTTATGATTGATTGTGGGGTATTTTTCTTATATTGTTAAGTTACTTATCCAGTTTAAGAGCTTAACCAATAACGTTTTCCTTTCTCCTAAACGAGAAAGGATAGCGAACATATTCGGTAAAAAAAGTGTAGTCTTGAGGTTTTAACAAATCTCTCTTAACGTCAGACGTAAGGACGCGAAGGCACGGCGGTAAGATCTCGGCTTCAAAACCACCGAAGAACCGTCGGGTAAGGGGGTCTGGTGCACGTAAAATCCGGCAGGTTAGACATCTTCCCGATGGTGTGGTGTGGTGTGGAGTGGAGAGGAGGATGCTGGCTCAGGTGTTATCCTCATCATCTAATCGGGGTTCAAAGTTACGAGGTTGTTGCCGTGTCCGTGTTTATCACGGAAAGGGGGTGCAGTAGCTACTGTGGGTAAAGACCCCTGAGCACCCAGAGGGCAGAAGTCTGACTTCTAGCTCACACACACGACGCAACCCTTTTTAGGGGGTGGTCGAATTCATTCATACACTCATTCATCCATCAGCAAGTCGGAATTTAGATCCAAATCAGAGACCGACTCATCTCTGATTCAGTACCCCCAGAGGTATCGTTTTGTTATGGGAACTTGGAGGACTTTGCAGTCTCGACATATTTAACGTGCCCCAACTGCCATTAGCCAACACGGCGGTCTTTGACCAAGACGAGGACAGAACCCGCGACCTTTCGGTTACGAGACTGACGCTCTACCAACCAGGCTACCGCGGTTACGAGGTCCGTCTCAAAATAGCCTTAGTGTTGCTTTACAACGGGACACGTTTCAGACCTCCCAGAATCCGAAAAATTTAAGTTCAGAATTATATTTGCCTGACTTTGAGCATGATACCTCAAAAGTTCATTGAGCTAGACGGATGAAATTCGCTATATGATGTAACGACCACATTTGTAGATTTCTATGAAATTTTAAATGAAATCCAATCTTAGAAGTCTTTCTGATTATTCGATTATAAATGAACTTGATAACTCAAAGATGAAATGTAAATAAAATTTGGTACACAGATCTACCATCTAGAGGGTAGTTTCTTGAACCAAATCTGTGAAAGATTTGATCTTCTGCCGGTTTGTGCTTTCACATGCATGTAAATAACTCATAAATACAATCAATGAAACTCGGCATGCTTGTTATATCGTAACTACAATTTTTGTTTCATGCCAAAATTTGGTGTAAAGGAACCCAAAATGCATATTCACAAGGATAGGTGATCACTGAAGCCATATTTGGATGCTGTTTTTATAGATAGAGAAATTAGGGAAATCGATCTGAAATTCGATCACACGAAATGATTGTTTGGTTTTTCTGATTACTATAAGTGTGAAGTGATAAGAACCTCAATAACTCTTGCACAAATAAATGTGCTTCATATTTTCATTTGAAAGAAAATCCAATGCAATCAATAGAAACTTTGAAATGCATGCATTGCTTTTAATTAATATTGAAGTTAATGACCATGTTGTCTATTAAGTATAATCTTTTTTTTAACCGAAATTTGCATAATTCTTATGTTTGGTGAATCAAAACTAACACACATTTTGTAAAAATCTTTTTCCATCAACGGTTGAGGCTGATGAATAAAAATCGCTGTCTAATATAAAAAATGCATAGTGAATTTTATATATCTAACTTGTTGCCTATTGAAATGTAGTGTTCACACATAGGCAAGCAACTGGAACACATCTAATCAAACGTTTCACATATAGCTGATTTTCGAAATATCACAGAATTCTAAAGGCTATTCTTGAGAGAATTGTGCCATCCTGTTTTGAACAGAGCAACCAATTAAAATGACAAACACTTTCACTTTTTTTTTTAAATCAAAGAATGAACTTTTTTAAAAATTTAATAAGTAAGCTTTCGAAATAACGTTAGATATAAATCTCAAAAAATTTCAGAATAAAAGCTTATCCAGCCATCTCTTTAATTGGACATCACTCTCCTCCCTTCTACAATAAGTTATTTAATAATAGTTATTAATCACCCCTCCGCTAACAGTAATTAATTACTCAGAAATCAATAATAGTAATAGTTATTAATCACTCAGATCCGGGTCTTGTAACAAAATCCCACAAGAATAAAATCCAGATTCTTCGGAATAAAATTCTAAGAATCCTGACTGTTGTCCCTTGGGACGAACGCAATGATAACATACATTAATATCTCAAAATTGAAAGCATAGAAACTTCCATTTTATTTATGTGTCTAATATGGTCATCTGACCAAATCTAATTCAGATAACTGCATTTCTACAGGTTTATCATTTTTTAATTGCTCATTTTCGTTCATTTCATGTACACATGCATTGACACTCAATAAAAATTCCAAAATCTGTCAAGGTATCTCAGAAAAAAAGTCAGTTTGTCCATTTTCTTATAATGGATTTTTTTAAAACATACAGCAGTCTCTACGTTTTCTATTTAACAAAATTTTCTCCAGAACTTTGATTTTGAATGTAATTAAGTGTAATAATCTTTCTATAATCTTTGTGTAAAGAATTTTTCCATTCTTTGTTACTTTTTTATATATAAAATATACAATACGAAATTATTACAACAGTTAAAAAAAAAAAAGCGGAATTCAGGATTTTGTCGATTTTTTTTATGTTCTTGAATTTGAGAAACACATTTATGGAAGGATACCTGTCTGTCTACGAAAATGATAACTGAAATACTATGTGAGTAAGACAAATAGAATTTATAGTATGTGGTTTCTCAGATTTTTATTGAATTATGAACAGAATTCATTCACAGGAAGTCCTATCTGTCTGGTTCTCCGAGTACAGGCAAATATCTATCTAAATATACATGATATAAAATGGTCTCCTGAAAGCGTTTGTTTATTTGAACTACAAAAACTCGAGAAATAGTTAACGGATATTGGAGATATTTAGAACATTTTGTGGAGCATTTATTGGGAAAGGTTTTAGTACATAAAAATTGCTTCAAAATATAAAGGAGAATTTTATAATAATGATTTTGATTATTCAACGCTTGGGTTGAAACTGTGTATGTGTAAAGAACAAGAGTTATGGTATGTATATGCGATATATGTCTTTGCTTAAGTCTGATTTTAAGCAGCGATTCAAGTCATTATGCACAAAAGAAGAAAATCTAACCTTGGCCGGAATGCATTCAATGCCAAAAAGCTTCGTTCTATAAAAAATTGTTTTGTAACTGTTTTTGATAATTTCTAAATATATTTTAAGTTTGCATGACATGCCCATGTCATATCGGGAGTGTGCTAGTCTTAAATTTAAAGCTAATTTTTCTTCTTGGGTCCTATTTCACGAGCAACGCAGGGCGAGTACTGCTACTGATTACTAAAAGCGTAAAGAGTTGGACGGATAAAATTTGGTACTCAGATTTAACGCTAAAATATAGAATCTTCTCGAATTTGAATTCGTTTCGTTAAAAGATCAACTTTCTGTCATTTAGTTTATTCGCATGCATCTAAACGCAATAATTCAAAAAACGCAACAATCTTAAATGAATGATATTTGGTACGTGATCATCATGCTAATTTTAAATTTTTGAGTCAAAATTTGATTAACATTCCAATCCTAACCCCTAATTTCATACTTGGGGCTCCTTTTATCGAGAATATATGAAGTATGAAATGGTGATGAACAGGATTCTGACAATAAATAATCTAATAAATGCTCATGATTTTCATGGTTTAGTTAAAGTTTCAACAAAATTTAGAGTAATATTCTCTCGCATCTTTGTTCTTATTGCAGAACTCTCTAATTTACTCCACTTAGAAATAAATATTGCAATTTTTAAAAATTTTATGAAGCATGACGAATAGCAGAGTATTTTGAGATGTTGAGAAGACACCACAATGAACGATGTAAGTGTTAATGAAGAGGACGTTAACTTAAAACCTTTATAGAAAGAAATGCTAACAGCATTTCATACAAAGTGAAAAAGTTTCAAATGTTAAAGAAATTGCGACAAGTAATGAATTCCAAACTTGATGAAGATGCGAAACAGTTTTTGAACAATGCGTTTCTTTACATTAAATTTATATCAAATACATTTAGTTTTCTTTTTCTTCATAGTTTAGGATGTTATCAAAATAGATGTCAGTAGATCAATTTCAGTATATATTTTTCGTATTTTTAAAATTTACAAATTTCTATGAACGAATTTTCTTTGCAATGAAGTTTTTAAGAAGAGTAATAAGACTTTAAATAGATTTGAATGTAAATATTTTATTGTATTAAGCATAGAGGCACGTTTAATTTTGCTAAACATGCTATACAAACTCCAAAATAATTTACAGAATTCTTTTGGCAAAGGTAGGTGACGAACACCATTAACATTTTATCCAAATATAAAGGGGAAAAAAACTGTCAATCTATTTTTGGTAAATGTCAGAAAAGCAAAATAAAGCATTTAAAAGCCCATTTATCAATGGAAATCTCGGGGCACTTTTTACCTTCCAAAATTTGGGAACCAAATATATTTGTAGCGATTTATTTTATACTTGTTTTATGTAAAAAATTTTGACAAACAAAAATAACAGAGCATTTAAGGGCAGATCACTATTTGAAAAAGTTGGTTCCAGACATCATGTATAAGAAAATATACATTCTGAATTTTAAAAGCAATTTTACACAAAAATGAAAAAAAAACCGTTAATCCAAATAATATTTAATAATTTAAAAGCAATTTTAAGCAAAAAAAAAAAAAAAAATCACTTTTTTTACGGCAATCAAAATAATAATCATAGGATATATTTTTTTAAATTATAAAGCATCACATTTTCTTACACTCATAAACTAACATGGCATAAAAATTGCAAGACTTCTTTTTAGGAAAGTTGCTAAAATAATACTTAAAAATGTATCATCAAGTGAGAACACGATCCTGTCTTCGTTAGGAGGTTTTGAATAATTGAAAGGAACAAATAATCGAAGTTCGAAATTGCATAGGCAATGAATAAAACATAAATGGCAACATATTTTAATCATATACAGTGAAACCTCGTTACAACAATATTTTAGGGACCAAATAAATATATTATTGTAGAGAGGCATATTGTTATATCGAGGGCCCACATATTTTGAGAATTTAATAAGAGTTTTTTTTTTAATTATTATTAGTTTAAGGTGCATAACATACTACTTTTAAGTCTATATTTAGAAGAAATTAATTTGTAAAATACTAATAATAGTGGTTTAAATACTAAAAAAATAAATAAATAAGATAAATTCAGAAAATAAGCACAGAAATATTCACATACCTGAAAACACTTTTTAATGAAAATAATCCAATATTTTTGTTTGTTTATTCATTTTTTAACAGTTAAGTTCACCAATACTGTATGCATTGAGTCTAGTGCACGAAAATGTTCTTCATTTGTCGATGGAAGGCTTGAAAAAAATGTCCGTAGAGAATTCACAGATTGAAGAGCTTTCTGGGATGACAATAAGGACTGCGATAGACCTGTATTATCATCATCATCTTCGTCATTGTTTCCTATCTCATCAGTAATTTCAGAGATAATATCTTCATCAGTAACTACTGCGAAAACCATAAGTTCATGATCTGCTGTTAAATAGTCTTCTATACTAATGCCAAACTTTTTACCGCTTGTTTCCTCAAGTTGGGATACGGAATTTTTGATGTGCAAAACACATTCTTGATCATCTGTGAGATCATTGTCTATGGAATTTTCATCATTATCAGATTTCTTATCTTCCATAACACAAAGACCGGCCTTTTTCCAGCAATTCCGAATGGTTTTTTCTGTTACTTCCCACCAACTTCCAGCAATATTGTCACACGCTTCCTTGACATTTACAGCTTTGAAAGGGTCTTCTACTTTATTTTCAAAGTTTACAAGTATGGAGTCCACCAACCGTTTTCTGTAATATCGCGGTGACCAGACAGGTCTAGATGTCCTTAAACCTTATCAGAATTCCAAAGCTTACTGGGAAATGAGACTAGGCATACATTTACACTTCACCCCCCCCCCTCACCCACTCCAATTCCCAAAAGGGTGGTCTTCATCTGTTTTGAAATCTGAACAATAGCTATTTGTTCAGGGATAAGTTGACTATCAACAATGAGTCTTAATAGACGGAAAAAATAACAAAAGAAAACGAAAAAAAAAAGCATTTGAAAATCAAAGTATTATTATAAAGGGAGAAAATAATACTGAAATTTAGATTGAAAAAATCGTTTTACAGAGGTTTGTTGTTCTAGAGAATATCGTAATATTGAGGGGAGATTAACATTAGTTTATATGCAAAATCACCGGGACCACAAAACATTATTGTAGTAGAGGGAGTTATTGTTGTATCGGGTATCGTTGTAGCGAGAGTTTACTGTATATTTTTTACCTGTTATTACCAGTACTGCATTATTATTATGTATGCTTCTTTGAAAGCAGATGCGTTTTCAAAAGGTTGACCTGCTTTTACCAGTATTGGTTTAATATTATGCAGGCTACTTTGACAACAGATGCGTTTTTAAAAGATTGAACTATGACATAGCTGTTTTCATAAAATATAATTTTTTCGAAAAGGAAAAAAAAAATCAATTTTATAATATATTTAAAAAAAAATTCACTCGCGTTTAATAAGATTTGATAAAAATATTTTCTCTTTCCTCAAATGGGGAAATATTAATTTATTCATTCTCGAATGGGAAACATTGCAAGATTTGACTCTTATTCTAAGATTCATCCGTCATGAAACTATTTTATGACCTCAGAAATTAGGAAACAGCAGTGTGTGTTTACAAAAAGACCGATAGAGAAATCTCGTGATTGTTTCAAATTGGTTTGAACTGGTTGAGGACTTAAATTAATTAAGATGAATAATGACTTAAAACATAATTAAAAATTTGCGATCGTGGATTTCATTTTCTTTTTTTCCTTAATTATTTCTTTAAACAATGTTTTATCTTGATTTAAATAAGTTCATTGCCCGAGCCTTATAAGTGAATGAAAAAAAAAAAAAGGTAAAATAATCGAGAACAAAAAAGGAATTGCAATAATTTGGCGCCCTTTAAAGTTGCGAATGCTTGTCAGCTTGGCTATAATATAATAATCTGGCTCTAGGCATTAGGAGAGCATGGAATCAGGCCTGCAACATCTCAACTTTTAATGTAATATTCTGCTCTTGTGTCTTTTAGAAAGTCATGGTATGTGAAAATCAATATTAACTAGAAGAGAGGTCTGCCCAAAATTTCCTCGCATACTCTCTAATAAAATATTTTATCCCTCTATAAAATTGTAAACTTCGTGTAAGGCGGCAGAGGCCTTGCACGGCATTAGCGAACAGTGGTTAACGAAATATAGATCTTTCGCGTAAATATGGCATTTTTATTTATTGCATTGTACGAATATGTATTTTGGTCGCCTTTTTTCTCGCCGATTGCAAGTGGAATCTGAAACAGAGCTACAGCTGTAATCACAAGGCTAAATATCGAATATCATTGATTTACGTCGCAGCGTTGTGTGCTATTGCGTTTACATTCATGCGAACGAGCAGATCAACAGGCAGTCTATGCTTTGACAGATTCGATACAAAATTTGATCATTTCTATTGCTGCACTTTAGATGCGAAATCTGTGCAACAAATTTTTACTCTTGACGCTTTATGAATTTGCACTCAAATACCTAAATTGAGAGACTTTATCTGAATGAATTTCCTTCAAATTTTGCACGGAATTTATAAGTTTATAAACCAGATTTCATGCGTCTAGATCAAACCGTTTTTAAGTTATCGTGTTCGCAGATAGACAGAGTATTGTTGAAAATGTGTTTTTGGAACTCTGAAGATCCCAGAAATCAACCTCCAGTTCGAATATTTTTTGACGATTGCAGTACTTTTCTCTGTCCTTCGTATACGGGAAAGTAAAAAAGCTCTCACTATATTTCTGTTTAACGAATAGAACCTTCAACCATTCAGATTACTCATATGTATTATCAAAACTCCGAATAACGGTGATATGACCACTTTACTTGAGATTCGACATTAAAATCACATGAACTAACTTTTCAAAAATGTTCCGCAATTGCCTCTGTGCATTTACATCAGCAGGAATAACCATATATTTTCTTACATAATCTCGAAGAAAAAGAATGCACTTTTTGTATTTGAAAAAAAAAAAATACCCCTCTCTTTGAGCACAGGGATATATACTTATATACCTTACATATACTGGCATGCATAAATTACAACTTGCGAAGCGGTAGGAAACGTGATTCTAACCCCCCACCTTCCTTCCCCCGTCATTACAACACCATCAGTCTCTGTGAAAAATAATAATACTAAATTTTTACTGAGAACTGCAAACATCTCATCTCTCATTTGTTCGATTCTCGGAAATCAAGCCTGTAGTTCCGCTACGCTTGCCGCTGGATGACACGGATGCGGAACGACTACCACTTTCTAACTACCTGATGCTGCCACGTGAAAGAGCAGGTGGAAGTCGCGTGGCAACGCACCCCACTCTCCACCCTCCGCTCTATAGTCTCAGCTGTCCGATTCCGGCACCTGCTTGCCTTCGAATACCCCTACCTCCGACCACCGGGGGCCGAGGGAATTAAAACAAAAAGAAAGGGACAGAATAAAGAAAAAAAAAGGGGGGGGGGGGAGAAAAAAAAGAAAGAAATGGCTATCCAGCAGCTGCTTTATTCTTTTGCGTCACTTTAATATTGACCTTGTTAATTCGAATTTATGTTCCAGCTGGCAGAATAATGAGCGGGACAGAATGCACCGAGGAGTTTCAGCGAGAAATTGCCGCTTGAAAAAAGGCTGGAAATGTATATTTCGAACAATATGTTGATGAAGAGATTTGTGATTTACGATGCCAACGGAATATGAAATAGTTTCTTAATTAAATGAGAAGCAATCAAACGAACAACGGCTCCGGATTATCGTTATTTTATATTAAATACGATTTTTTTTTCTTTCGAAAAATGGCAACGGTACCGCAGAAAAAACTACCCAAATTTCCAATATATTGTCACTAAAATTATACTAATCATTTATGTGGAATACATTTATGGTTTTGGGAACAATTATTCGAAAACCGTTAGACTGAACGCTTGAAGTTGTCTGGGATTAACAGCAACCTTTGCATATAAGAAAAAAATGATACCAAACACAGATAAAAAATAAATAAATAAAAGGGAAATGCGCTATGTCCATAAACCGAAACAAAAAATAAAGCGATCAAATCATCTTTCTACTGTTAATTTTCCCGCCTTTTCCCCCCTGTTATTTGTTTAAATCTACGAATATATTTAGTGTTACATTTTTGATAATTTGGCTTTTAAAAAAGTTTTAAGACAAATAAAGTCGAAACGTTTTATTTACATTAGAAAAAATCACAAAGCGATCATCTCTTTTTAAATAACTTATCGCCTCAACATGATTAGCAAAATTCTGAAAAAGGAAAGTTGGTTAAACAAAAACACTAGACAACGTAGATTGCTTATCTTAAGAATATTATTTTGTAAAAATGCCAGAAAATGATAAATTACTTACGATAAGAGAAAAGGGGGGGGGAAACCACGTAAAAGATTTTTACTAATGTTAAAAAAAATAAACAAATGTTTGAACGGAACAAATTGTTATTATTTATATTTTCATCTACTTATTTTTACTTTATATGCGCTTATATATGCGCTTCAATGCATATCTTATATTATAATAAAACTCCTTTCTTCTTTAAAAATAAGTAATACTTATTACAAAATTTTATTAATTTAATTTCTTTAATTTCTTAATTTCTTCCCAATACACTACAATCAATTTAACAAACATTTAAAACAAAAACCTGTGAATTTTCGTTTGAAAACCATTTTCTTGATATTTAATACTGTCGGGACAAACGTGTGTGTCAATGAAATGAAAAGTATTGTAAAGTATACTTATATTTAAAAAAATGATTGAAATAAAATTGATATCAACGAAAAAATCTTTAAGAAAGTTTTTTTTTAAGTGATGTAAAAATAGTTTTTTGTTCGGAAATATTTTTTATTCTGTCTTTATTCGACCTTCTGATTGAAAATGTGGTTTCAAAATTTTGAAAAACTTGCTTTGTAAGCACATACTTAAAAAAAAAAAAAAAACAAAAAAAAAAAACACGCATTATGAAAATTGATAATTCTAGATTCAATAGTTGGCTCTGCTTTAAGCTTCAAGCACGCGTTTTGCGATTTAAAAATGATATGAGTGTTTGATGATAACATGATATTTTTTTGAGAAATTTAGGCATCGTATTTTCAATTAAATAAGCATTGTTAGTATTTCGAATTTTATTCTTAATATTTATTGCTCTAATGAGATCATTTTTTTAAAATCAAAAAGCTGTTGATATTTATAGATTATTCTTAAGAGTGGAAAAAACATTTCGCACCTGTCACAGGGGTTGTGTAATGGATTGTTTATTTATTTTGATTGTTTTTTTTAACTTTTTGATAAAAATAATATCTTACAGAGTTTTTTTTTTTCCTTTTTTTTTTCCTAAGACTTCAGCTTTATAATAATTAGATGTAAAGTATGAGCAACTTATAGTCCCATTGCCTACGATTTTTTGATAAAGATCCATTTATCTAATATCGTTACAAATTTTGTTTCAGTGTCGTAACTCTACAGCAGACTGATTAAGGTAGAACATAAAACTCACCATCTATAAAAATGTTTCGTGTTTTAATTGCATAATCACTTTGTTGTACTGACATTAATTGATTTTGAATATGTGCCTATGTAATTTCTTAAAGGAGGGAGGGGGGCATTGAAATATCAGACCCTTGTCATTTCTGGCAAGTATAATTTATTCATATGCGTGATTCATTTATGTTTTGAGATATGTGTCAGAGAAAGAATAGTAATCTGGGAAACGGCTTTGTTGAAGTAAATTAAAAATTCGGGGATTTTCGAAGAGGAAAATTTTAATTCTGTATTTATATAAGGTTGTACAAATCATGGAATTACAGTTTGCATTATGAAAAATCATACAAAATGGATTAGGCATTAGTTGTAAAGCATATAAAGGTTGTATCAATGCAGCTATTCTAATCTTCTGAGCTTCAATCTTGAAAATTGAAGGGCTGTTTTATCATCATCATCACCTTTGGTCTGTCAGTCCAGGGTGGGCCAGTGCCTTCCTGTGAATTCTGTTCCACCGCATTCTATCTTTGACACTTGTGCGTCAATTTCTTTTCTAGACAACCAGGAAATTTGTCTCCTCTGACTCCATCCATTTCATTTTGAGTCTACCTTTTTCCTTCTTCTTAGAGGTTTATGTAAAAGAGTTTTTTTTTCTTTTCAATATGGAATCCTCATCCATTCTAAATATATGAGAAGCTCAGTTTATCCGTTTCATTTTTATGAACTTTATAATAATTAATAACTCTTTATAGATTTTAGATAGCTACTTCCCCAAACATTGTTGGGTTCTATCCCACCATCGCTGAATTTTTCTATAAAAATTGACTAGTTTATTTTCTCCAGCTTTGGTCGGGGTCCAGATTTTTGAGCCATAGGTAAGTATTAATCGAATTGACGTTTTATATAGTAAAAATTTTGTATTTCTGGATAGTAGCGATGATTTAAAAAAGTTAGTTTTAGTCACTAAAAGGTTTCATTTGCATTCATTGAAGGGTTGTTTTATAAGTCTGAATAAAATTTCGAAAATCGGGATTGATCTAGTTAAACTGGAATACTGTTTGTTATTTACGGGAAGATATTTCATTCTCAGTTCCGGTAAAGTATTCTCCAGACATCAACAAACATTAAATGTAGGGATTCTATTTCAACATTAATTGATATTCATACAAATAATAGAATAAAATACATTATTTTAATAAAATACATTTTAAGATAAAATACTTTTTAAGTTTAATACATAAGGAAATTATAATGATAAAAGCGGTTAAATTGCCAAAATAAAATAATCGTATTCTGTGTTATAAAATTTGGAGAGAAAAGTTTTTTATACAAAATAATGTATATTTTTCTTTTCATTTTTGGTTTTAATTTTTGATGTATAAGATGAGAAAGTATTATAATCGTATTGTTGTTACTTATGGCACTTTACAAGCCAGCTGAAGATATGCCAGCGACTTAAACCAAGTGCGCAATTGCTTCTGAGCACTTGGGGACAGAAGTCTGACTTCTAGAGCATATGATGATGGCACACACATTCGCTTGCACAGCCCCTTTTCACTGAGGAGCTCATTCACACACCTTAAGGTGGGTTCAGACGAGGCTTATTATTGTCCGCAATAGAAGATCCCGCCTACTTCAAGGAAATCACGTGACCACAACGGGACAATGGCAAATGATTGTCCCGTCGGGACAAACGTTGTCCGCGTTGTCTCAAGTGTTCACACGGGGACAATGCCGGGACAACAGCAGAGAGACAATGTTTGCGGACAATAAAAAGAATCGTGTGAACCCACCTTTACTGACTGAACACAGAGTAGATAACAACCATGCGCAAACCAGGATTCGAACTCGACAAGGCCAAACTTAGCCTTAACTGAAGGCCCAAGGGAGGGTCCCTGGTAACTGGAGATGAGATGCTTCCAGCATGATGGTTGGACCTCGCAACTCGGTGGGTACAGTAAAGGTGGTGGATCTCGCTCCTATCATCGATGACGGGACATACTTCCTGCACAGAGGCTGTACCGTGGCCGGTGATGGCCCTTAGGGCTCAACCACAGTTCTCACTAGTGGTGCTATAGCGACGGTACGTTTAGTCAGTATTTATTTCCAAGTGCCTTCGGTTGAGACGGAGAGTCAATAATATGACTCAGTCTAATTGGAGTCCAGGGCAGAAACTTCTTTGGAAGCCCCCCCCCCTGTCTTTTTTGTGTTAGATAAGCAGTGTTAAAAAAAGTTTATTAAAGAACGAAATGTAAAATAAATTTTCATAGGATTTGGGATCCTTCTCTGATATGGGGCCAGTGGCAATTCAGTGGCCTCATTCAGGCTCTAGAATCCAATGCGGTAAGATCACGGGGAAGACGCGCTATCACTAGGCCATGTCGCCGGCTAATTGCGTTGTAAAAAGTCGAAACTGAGATTTTGACGGATGTCCATATTGCAGACCTCCTTGAGTCCTAAAAATACTTTTCTTATTCTATTATTTGATCTTTTTGTCAGCGAAAACAATAGCTCACAGAATTTTGAGCTATTTTTTTCCACAGAAAATTATTTTTGAGCTATACCGATAAAATTTGGTGTATGGCCTTTTTGCCGAACTTGTAGATTTCCACAAAACTTTAAACGAAATCCATTCAGAAATCTGTATATCTGGCTATCTAATATTAGTTAACACAATTACTATGGGAAGAAGTAAGTTATATTAATAAAAGTTACTCCACAGATTTAACATACACTGATGGAAAAAAAATCCCAACACTAGGAAGGAGCTGTGCTAGATAAACAAAATTTGGTAGGCGTGTTTATACATCTGAAAGATGACGTCGATTCAAATTTCGAGCTACGCACGTAAGTGTGGTGCTAGTAGCGACACTATGAACATGCAAATGAGGTTTGCTTTTAATAAGCGCTGTAAGGTTCGCGATCGTTATTTACAGTTGAGATTTGACGTAGTGGGTTAATGTTAGTCAAGGATGCCTCTGAGAAGACGAAGAAGCCATTATCAACAGCTCACTGAGTTTGAATGAGCATTCAAGGGGGTGTTTTCCAACAGGATAACGCTCGCCCTCATACCACTGTTGTAACCCAACATGCTCTACAGAGTGTCGCCATGTTGCCTTGGCCTGCTAGATCACCAGATCTTTCTCCAATCGAGCACGTATGGGACATCATTGGATGACAACTCCAGCGTCATCCACAACCAGTATTAACCGTCCCTGCATTGACCTCCCAAGTGCAACAGACATGGAACTCCATCCCACAAACTGATATCCGACACCTGTACAACACAATGCATGCACGTTTGCATGCTTGCATTCAAAATTCTGGCGGTTACACTGGTTACTAATGTACCAACATTTCACATTTGAAATGGCTCTTCTTGCCAATGGCTCTACCTGTGATCTTGAAACTTTAATCAATTAAATATGTTACCTAGACAAATGTATTCCTAAAATTTCATTACTGTACAATAATTTTTTCTTGGTGTTGGGATTTTTTTCCCATCAGTGTATAAAATGCTTAAAAATTTGGATCGAGATTATGGGGCTGACCTTCGTCAATCCATGGATGGTTTGGTTTCCATGGATGTAAACGCGGTGATTTCATGTAACGGATAAAAAAACTTTTGGGTCATGTTTTGGCATCTGAAGTTTTTCAAATTTTGAACCGAATCCGTTAAGCGGTTGATTGCACTTTCAAAATCCCCCATTTCTCAAAATTAAAATAATTTAAACATATGAAATGTGATATATTATTTACTGCGTCCAACTTTGACTGTAATCGGCCCGTGAAAAAGCTTTCAAAATACATATTCGGTTTTCTGGCTCTAGGGTATGAACCGCAACACAGTGACTAATTCCTGAGGATTGCACACTAAAAGGATCTTTCGTAATTAATGTTAACGAATGACATACAGTTAATAATACACAAGTACACTCATTAAATATTATGTTTTAGCTTAGTTCAGTTACATTAACGTCCCGTTTTATAACAAAACTAGGGCTACTTTGGAACGGATCTCGTAATTTTGAATCTCCGTCAGATGAGGACAACGACTCCTGAGCTGCCAACTCCTCTCTCCAAACTTGCACACTGCATCAGGAAGATTTTTGATCCCAAAGGATTTAACGTACACAGACCCGCTTCCCCAACAGTTCTTTGGTGGAACCTGGTCTCGAATCTGAAGTCCTTTGGTTCAGAAGTCGAGACCATAACACCAGACCATATTAGCATTGAAGGGTATGGAAACTATTAATTGGGAGATCACATCCGCTGTTCTTTGCAGAAGCTTGCGATTTTCAAGTAAAAAGATATGATAATTCACAATCTTTCTTTCAATGTAAGGAAAATGGCGGAGAGTATTCAATTTTTAATAAAAATAGACAGTTAAGTGTTCTAGGAAAATCAGTCATGTCTGCTCATTTCATAATCATCCTGAATACTAGAGATATAAACTAAAATAACGACGGAATTGTTTTGAGCCCTGTGAATGGAGAAGAAAACGAAAAAACACAATAACAATTTGTTGGTCAACAGATGTCACAAATTTCAAACATCATTACGGAATGGAAAAAGGAAATGGAATTACATGTATTTCGCTTCGTTTTGTTTTCCTCCCCATATCCTATTTTAGAGGGAGAAACCATCTTGGGAGGGGGGTGCTGTAAAAATAAAGAAACAAAAACCCAGGAAGCACAGGTTTTAACCCCCCATCCCCCATCTGACTCAAAGCACCTGCTGTATTGTTTTGGAAAAGAAATGTCAGGATTAGTTTCTGTTCTTGGTTGAAAACTGAAGGAATTATTCATGATACAGTATAAACAGTTTTCATAATCGTAGCGCTTATAACAGGATTATAAAATTTATTCGAGTCTCATGCTCTAGAAATGAATATGATTTTAATAACACTGTGGTTTTCGTCATTACTTCAAGGCAAAAAAGTATTAAAATCTTTGATTTCAATTAATAAAAAAAAATAGAATCATAAAAGTAAAAAAATAAAAAATAAGTATAATTTCTTCATTATTATTTTCATATTAGATGATAAATAACAATGTTCATGTCAGTGAATATTTCGCAAAGCTTTCTCGCAAAATTAGTAAACATATTTTAATTATGTGGAATCTAATTTAATAACCTTAGACTAAGATTCCTTAATTATGGATAATTTTATTAAAGAAATTAGCGAGTCAAAACAATATCGCCACGTATATATCTATACATTGTCAGTACTTGTTTTTCTGGATCAGGGCATTGACTAGTGATTTGCAGCCATGGGGTTAGACAGTGGGGCTGTTATCGCTTTATCACCTTTTTAAATATTAAAATAGCTTTATGAGTTTTAATCGATGAAATGTTTTTTTAATAAATGTATCAGTAAACAACGGCAGTAAAAATATCGTTGCTGGCGCCTTTTCTATCACAATTCACTCAAAAGATCACCAGATACACTCACGGAAAAGAATATTTATCAATGCTCTGAATTGCAATCAAAGCTCTTGATTTCAAATCACAGCTCTTTATTAACGGAAAAACACATTTAAAAAAAACTATACTAAGTTGCCATACAGAACAAGCTAAAACAAATAATTTCTAGGTAATAAATAGGTGGGAGGTTTAGATTCAGATATTGGAAATAATATCGCACAATCATAAATTGAACACAAATATAAAACAAAAAATAAACAGAATGAAATATTTACAACATGTTACAGTATCATTGCAGTGAACTGTTATTGGTTATTTCTTTTATACTTGTTCAATTCTGTTTGGTCAAAAATGATTATATCTGAAGATCTTCGAAGTAAAACCGAGCATAAAGTAATGCACTAAAAATTAAAAGGGAAGGAAACTATTAGCAAATGATTCAGTTTGCTTTAGTTTTACCCTTGTATTAGACTTGAAGATTTAATTGAGTGCCATCATTTAATGTCATTTCTAAACCGATTTTCTGGTTACAGGGCTCTCATATAATCTGATAAGTTATCGACACATTCGCAAGTACCAATATTTTGCTCAGCTGAAAAAAACAACAACAATATTTCTCATAATTTATAACCCTAATAATAATTTCTCAACTATAAAAGTAAAAGAACGAATACACTAAAGAAATTCAATTATTTATTTTTTAAAAATAATAATACCATTTTTTTTTAATACGATACTTTTTGCTATTAAGTTTGGGACCTCTAACCTCGGTATGTCGTAACACAGAACAGGTTATACGTATGGCCTTTAGTACGGCTTATTTCAAAATCCTGATAATCAAAGTTTATTAAATACATGTAAGTTTTCAAAGTATTGTCACGTATAAATGCAGACTAATTTGATATAAAGGATTTTTATTAACAGCAGCTTGCTCACGTTGAAGACAATTTTCGATAGATATGTTACAGTAGTTTATATAGCAAATAACCGGAAGTACTGTCGCGGAAAACACGTCATACAAAGATCAAGATTGTTCTGGAAACTTCCGAAATAAATTATAATGATTAATAGAAATAAAGTCAAAAGTTCCACCGCTGGGATTCGAACCAGAGTCGCAGGCGATTCGCAGTTTCCGAGCCAGCCACTCTGCCGCTCGGTCACAGGGCTTCAGTTGAAGTCGCGTCAGTATTGCAATAATTGATTGGATAAGTTTGATTTTCTGAACATGGCCACTACATTTTCATGACAGAATTTTAATGAAATATTTCGACTAGATGGTGTAGATGAAGTAGCTCCATGATGTTATATGATTTTTTTTTTACCTCTAGTACTCATTGCTGAAGTAACAACTGTAAGTAGTGTCCGAGGCATTGTCCTATTTGTTGCTTTTTTGAAATCAGAATTGGATTTAAAAAGTAGCAAAAAGGCAATACGGTTTTGCCTTTATGGTATCCATTAATATTGGCACCAGAATATCTATAACTTCTTCTTCTCTTCCCATAACAGCCGTTGCGGCCTGCTTGTAAGGTCTCAACAGCAAAACTGGACGGTTTTAGGTTTGAGACACGAATTCATCAAAATCCTTCGTGTAAATCCGTTTGGAGTCAGACGTCCTGCCGCTGATGTGGTGCGGAAGTTTAAAGAGAGATGGTACGAACTCAGGTGTAAATTAAGAAATCCTTCCCAAAGTCGTCCTAGTGTTGCTTTAAAATGGGTTATTAATATAACTATCCTCCTCTCTCCCCATTGTTGGTCCATTATAAAAATTCACTGTACCTGAGGGGTGAGATTATAACCTTCTTACCCGATTGTGGTAGGTCAACTCAGAAAATGAAGAGTCAGTTCGGATGTTCCTTACTTCATACTATCGCTCTTTTGAAAGAAACGGTTGAAAAATTTTGGAATGAATAGTGTTGAATTTGGACATCAAACTACACATTTTAGAATCCAAACTATAAAATCACAGTTTGGAATAGAAAATCCTTTCTGTTCATTGTTTCATAAGAATTGTTTTTTTTTAAATTATAATTTTATTTCATGGTTCTAATGTATATATGGGTTATTGAGAGTGGTTCATATGTATACTCTCATTTGAAGGATGATGATGAGATTATCAACTAACTTCGTACAGAAAAAAGTAGAGAAATGACGAATAATAAGCGAAAATAACAAAAGGTTATCTTGTTTTGTTGCGTAAAATCTAGCCATGAACAAAATTTAACCTCATTTCCAAAACAATTGAATTTATTGAATTGCATCCTCAAAACGTTGAAATTCAGTGTTTCCGATCAATCTTACACATGGGAATCACATCCCAACACAAAAACTGATGTACACGAACATAACCTGTTTAAACAACCAACTCAGTCTAAAGAATGCTTTTTTTCTCTTCTTTTTTTTTCAACATACAGTTTATCCGATGCTGATTTAACATTGTTTATAAAAAATCTTTTCGTGCTTTTTATTAACACGGCATCCAACATTTATGACGGCTAGCGAACGGAAGTGACTTTGGGACGAATGCGGCTCACGCAATTTTGCGAACATCTGCATCCTCTGCAGAGATTGCGAAGAAACTATGTTGCGCGCCCTTTCTGGCCGATTTTTTGGAGAAGGTCTCTCATTTAAAGGGTTAAAGAGCCCATGGCAATTCCACGCCCGCAAGGCAAGGAACTTCCTATTCAGCTGCTGGGTATATTGGACTAAAAATAGCGTTTTGTTCTCGCATGTACGTTTTTTGTAATGAATTAACGAAATTACGTAATGTCTACCCATTGCTTCAGGAACCTGTCAAATGGATGACTTGTTGCACGCGAAGTTAAATGGACGCGATATTCATTGGCCTTTCCTCTTTCAGAAAAGGGTTCATAAGCAACAGGTAATTATACAATTAAAAAAAATTATTTCAGGGAGTGATTATAAAAAATATCCAGTGCCACATTAAGAAATTAGACAGGCCAGTAAAATTATTTATGTGGGAAAAAAAAATAAGAGAAAATTTTATGGGCTATCAAAATATCGAAATTTTATGAGTAAAGCTTTCCCCTTCCCTTTCAGACGATTTTTTTTTCCCTTCAGATTTTTACACTTAGCATGCAACTGTAAAATAAATGGCAGATCTTTAATAAAAAAATTGCGAAATTTTTTTTAGTATTTTATTACTTTAAAAGAATTTTAATTTTTTAACTTTTGTAAACCAGTTTTTTTCAAAAATTATTATTATTATTATATAACTTTCTGATATACGAGGAATATTAAAAGAAAGTATAGGAAATGAAAAATTTCGAATGCTCGATTTGGACGAATTTCAACCCAAAAAATATACATAGTTTTTTTTTAAATTTTTGTCTAACTTTCAATACAGTAACTCAAAAAGGCTTTGAGCTAGACAGATGAAAATTGGTATAAAGTCTCTTCTATAAATTTGTCGGTATTTTTTAAAGTTTGAATGAAATCCATTCTGGTGAAGTCTGTATGCTCGATTGTCCGAATATATGTTAATAAAATAACTACAAAACAAAGGGAGCTAGGTGGATATCATTTGGTTCACCGATTTAGCAAGTTTATCTGCAACAAATTTGAAACCAAAGGCAGACCGTCTGCTTATGAAAGTACATATCCACAGATGATTGATCTGTACTTACGTAGATACGCATGTAAATGCATTTGCTTAAACATATGAAATTACGTGATTTTGTATTTCCCTTATTTGGCTGACATGTTAAGACCATGAAGTTATTAGTAAGGTCTTATTTTTGAAGTAGAGTGTTCCATCTACTAAACCTAGTAAAGAATTGTGTTGTAAAACTGTTTCACACTATCGGAGTTAATGTCTCCCCTTTTAATGTGGAGCTTCTGCTTAAAAATAAGAGTCCTTGCTGAGATGCCGTTTGCACCATTTGACAATGATTAAAAAGAAAAAAGTTTGTCTTAAAAAAGCCCTCATGTTGCTTTAAAGATTATCGTAATTAAAATTTTTGTAATTTGGACACAGCCTACTTTAAAAAAAACACAAAAAAAAACATTATTTTCATTAAAGAGCTCTTTTTAGGATCAGCCTTTGTAGTCAATCACTTTGAGGAGCTGAATTAGCAGTTGTATTTGTAACCTTCCCTTTTTAGTTTTATATGTCTTTGATTAACAGTTGTTATTTTTGGGTACTTCCTTCCGAGAAGGAAGACGTTAAAAAGAATTGTTGCTTAATGAAATTGGTTCTTTTTTTTGTGACTTCTTTAGATTCTGGCTTCTCAAGATTTGTATACACATTTCTCAAGATTTGTATATACACTTCGATTTTACGTCCATTTATATAAAACGACATCTCTGTAATTTATTTTTCTGCAAAGCTGAACATTTTTGATTATTTAAGCCACTTCCTAATGAAAACCATCAAACATTGCCGTTTTTCAAATGATTCATCAATGAAAACGTAATAAAATGACAAGCGAGACAGATGAAACCGAAAGAATTTGAACTCTCCTCTCTTCAAGAAACAGGTTTTATTTTTAACAAGCTTTTAAAGGAACGAAAGGAAGTAAAAAACCTCTCTTTTTTTTTTCTCCTCGGGACTGTTTATTTTTTCCTCAAAAGAAGATTGCGACTTTAATGATAGCTTTTCTCCATTGCCAGAGATTCGAGTCCGTCCGAAGCGAGATCCTGAGCTCTGATGTCCGGATCGCGGTTTTTAGTTTTTGTTTTCCATCCTTTTTGTGAGCGAGAGGCACTTTCTCACGGCGTCTACCCATGCGTTGAGGCATTCCCGGCTCGATGCAGCCATGGGCGAGCTTGGCTATGAGGCAACTCCAAGGGAGAGAGTTATGATCAAATAGGGCTTGGAGAAAGTCACCGCTGAAGGACGGTGAATCAGGGATCTGATCAGGGTGGGGTCTTGATTTCATTTTTTTCTCTAGCTTCCTTTCTTTTGATTCTCTACCTTTTGTTATATTGAAGGCGCTTCATAGAAGGATAGCGTGAAATGGAGACACAATTTAAAAACAATGCTGAAGTAATACTTTTTTTCATTCAATATACAGCCGATGGTTTCCCTTTTGTTCCATTAAATGATTTTGAGTAAATATTTATTAAATTTAATTTTGAAAAAAAAAAAAATTAACAATTTAATTAATAGAAATATTTGTCAGGGAAGCATTCGTATATATAACCTCCAAGAGATTCCTCCCTAGTTTTTTTTTAATGCCATAATTGTAACCATAGGTCAAATAAACAAGGTCTAGGTTTATATTGGTTGAAAAAGCACATTTCAATTTTAAAAACACAGTAGTTTATTTCGAAAATACAAAGAAAGGACAAGGAGAAAGAGTAAAGGCGTTAATATTTTTCAATTCACATTTGGTATCTCTTCTCAACAGCTACGTATCTTATTTTCAGGGATATCTTGTCTGCAATGATTATTCCTAAAACTGATTCAAGGTGAGTTTTTTAAATCTAACATAAGACGAATTCCTTGTTACAAGTGAAAATAATGACTGTTATCGATAAATATGTGTACACATGGAAACAATTCAATATATCAGCTCTCAATGAAAATTATTTTCAAACCAGAAGATTTCGGCCCCATTTTTACCACAACTTAGCTGACAGGTGTTAAATGCTTTTTTAATAGGGTTGTCAGCATCATGAATGGAGGCAAATTCAAATATTTTGTTAATTTTGGGACACTCTTTATGTATATTAAAAATTTACCAAAGGAATTATTGAATTATTTAATATTCGAATAGTTGGGCTGCAGATAACAATGCTCTTTGTATATTTTATACACAAGAAAGTAAAACACATTAAGGTACAACGATAGGTCTGTAACCGGTTATTGGCATATAAGTTATTTTTTAAATATGTCTTTCAGTGATGTTAATTATTTGCAGTTAATTATTATCCTGACGAAGCAGAATTTGTCAGTACGATTTGTTTCATCACGGTCTTACACGGCCTGGTGGAAATGAAAGGAAATATCCAGCTTTGATTGGTAGTTTGCCAAGTTTTGTTAGTTTCATGGTTCTTTTGGTGAGACTGGTCACGTGTTTTTTTCCTATTGTATAGTATACATCTGCTTTTGGATTAGTAATGCATGATAAAAAATGGCCGCGTTGAAAAAAAGTAAAATAATGACGATGATGCAAGATAGAGAAAGTGATGCTTTTTCAGATATTTATCATGAAGACAGTGAACCCTGGTACTGAAAAAAACATGACTGCGTATTGTGTGCTCCCGTAAAAGAGATTCCAGAATAAATCAGTAAGAAAAGAGACCAGATACCAGTATGCAGAATTTCAAGTATCACTTTGGTTGTACCTTGTTTCAAAAACTATCATACAAAGACTAATATTTCAATTATTTTCATTCGCCCGAGGTAACTCGGAATAGTACACTAATATTAAAATTAAACTGCACCCATAAAAAATAAAAATTAAAACCTAGATAATTTTTTTTCATTTTCTTGTGTTTAATAATAAAATAATAAAACATTGTGATGAATTTTTGCAATGAACACATGCATCATCTAGCGACTGTCTGAACTTTTGAATGGGAAGTTGCAAACTAAAGATTTGAATCCATCATATTACTTGGGTGCATAGCAGGTCCGTCAACGAAGTATCAATCTTCTTCACTTTGGTATAATATATTTGGAGAATGTGATGCTGGTCAGGTTCATTTGATATGACCATGGTTCAAAATAACGAAGTTCATATCAAGTTGACCCTTGAGGGATTTAAAAACGGGCCGTCAATCAAATAAGTAAAATAGAAATGCCGCTCCTGTGAAGTATAAGAAGAATGCAGAATCAGAGATATGTGGAAAGTTCATTAATCTTATGATATACAGAAACGAATTTAGATATTTTATTATACTACAGGAGCAATGAACATTATAAAGCACCTCTTTGATAACATTTCAATTTAGTTTTTCATCTTAGTGAACTTATTGCTTAATCAAGGTATTAATGATTTTATATTCTTTTTATTTTGGTTTCCTTTCATTTTAATCTTACATTTATTTATAAATTATACTTAAATCATTGAAAAGGGATTAAAGAAAATAAACTAGTGAAAAATAAAAGACCATAATCGGTTGACAATATTTTTACTAACAAATAAGAATATTTTTTTTTATTTTGATATAAATTAAAAGTAAATAATAGACATCAATAAATTATAAATGTATTATTGAGGATAATTATTTTACAGGACCTGTCAACATAACCATTTACATTATGACATTATGCAATATGGCATAACCATGAAATAAATAGTTAATATCCCAAACATTATAAATACGTAACTAATTAGATTTTAATTTTATTTATAATGGTTTTAATAATTCAATAAGTGCTAATATATTACTATTCAAAAAGATTTTTATCTTTCTTTTATTAACATCTAAGCTAATAATATTATTTCATCCACTCCCCTTCTGCCTATACAATCCAATAGCCCCCTAAATAATTACCTAGTTGGAATGCGTCAATGATAAAAATTAATAGAATAAATTGGGCAGTAAATCAATTGCAGTTCAATGCACTTAGAAGCGTGTCTTGTTTCTAAAGCTCCGGGAGGGATTCATTTTGTGAAGAAATTTCAGAATTTCTTCCTCAATGGGGAATATCATTTCTTTTAACGTGAAATTCTTTCAATGTAGAGTGTCATTTCTTTGAGTGTAGAATTCGTTCAATTTAGAATGTCATTTCTTTGAGTGTAGAATTCGTTCAATGTTGAATGTCATTTTTCTGAGTGTAGATATCGTTCAATGTTGAATGTCATTTCTCTGAGTGTAGAGTTCGTTCAATGTAGAATGTCATTTCTTTGAGTGTGGAATTTTTTCAATGTAGAATGTCATTTCTCTGAGTATAGAATTCGTTCAACGTAGAATGT
>JAPMOQ010064962.1:871488-890931 GCA_026543055.1 Argiope trifasciata | reverse complement strand
GAGTGTAGATATCGTTCAATGAAGAATGTCATTTCTCTGAGTGTAGAATTCGTTCAATGTAGAATGTCATTTCTTTGAGTGTAGAATTCATTCAATGTAGAATGTCATTTCTTAGAGTGTAGAATTCGTTCAATGTAGAATGGCATTTCTTGAAGAAATTTATCATTTAGGAAGGCTATCATATAGCAGAAATAGTATCCTCTTACTAAATTTACTAAAGAAAACTACTGGCTTTTTCAGCGTATTGCCAATGGAATTCGTTACTCTCTCCCCTGCCTTTTTTTCTAGGTTAAGAGACAGGCCGTATATCATTTTAATGCCCCGATTTATATTTAAATAAAAGTTATATACTTATGTAGCTGAAATGATTGCATAAGTTCAGCTTTAAACATAGGATAAGTATTTATTTACATAAAATACAAATAATCATATTTGTAGTTACCAGATATTGGTTCATTCTGTTCAACGATATAATTACATAGAAAAAAACTGTGTTCAAGTGCCCGCTGGATGTACATTTGATGAGAATCTGCTAAAATTAATATGAGGTCTAATTAGAGTTATGGTGAATAAAAATCTGGAAATTGACCCCTGAATTACCTCACACACTGTATCACCAATCACAACAATTCATTTGACTCCGGCAATGTGCCTCTTCATCACTGAATCACTCTTGTAGTGCATCTGAGAAATCAATCAATGTGCTTTTTATCTTTTTAGTCTGAGCAGAACGAATATGATACAAATGCATTCTTTGAGTCAGTTCAGCAGGTTGATTTATTTAAAACTAGCCGCCTTTGGCGACCAGCTGGTTCGCCATGAGTAATGCGTTCTAAAATTTTCAAATAAATCACATATTCATTAGCCAAAATTTAAGAAATAGTTAGAGATTCAGTTATTAGTAGTTAAAGAGTCGGTAACTTTATTTGAAAAAACTTTTTGAGTTTAATGTTCTAACAATTTATCGATTATGTTTCCAAAATATTAAAAATGTTTTTTTCGGTGATGTTGCCAAAATGTTAAATATGTTTTTTAAAGAAAGCGAAAAAATAATTGAATTAATGATACAGATATTACAAACGATTATAGAAATATGCCATTAAGTCGGGATTTCAATGCATATCCTGTCTAAATTCAACCAGGTTTATTGTAAACAAAGATAATTTATGGAATTAATGATATAGATATTGCAAACGATTATAGAAACCTTTGCTTTGCATTTATTTTTTAAAGAAAATATCGTATTTTATGTTTCTTTTGTTTTATCCAGTCACGTGCTAAAAGTATCATTTCCTTTAGACTTGATTTACGATGATAGTTTATTATTATTATGTGAACTTCCGTCATTGTTTTCTTTTATTTTATCCAGTCACGTGCTCAAATAAACATGTTTAAAATATTTCTTTAAAAATTCGTTAAAAATAGAAGCTTGAGTTATACATTAAAACACTGATACCATTAGAAAGCTAATTTTTTTATTTTTAAATTGATGTTAAAATCATGCGTGTCCGATAATATTTTCGGAAGTTATAGCGGAAAAACGTCGAAATTTCGCTTACATTTTAATTAATTCAAATTCTAATTAAAAATTCGAAAAAAGGGCTCCGAGGTGCACATTCCCGACCTCCAAGGTATACATGTACCAAATTTGGTAGCTGTAGGTCCAACGGTCTGGCCTGTAGAGCGCCAACACACACACACACACACATTGAGCTTTATTATAAGTATAGATTTAACCGCACATTATGTTGCATCATCCTCATGCAACTCCTCGGGAAAGAAATGACTGCAGTTCAATATAATTGATAGGATTGTATATTGCTGTTGACAGTATTATCTGATATATTGCAGTTCAATATATCAGACAGAAATAATAATGCAATAAAAATACAATGTTTGTAGAGAATCAGTATCTTTTTTTAAAAACTAAACATGCATTGTTTTATATCTTAGTTAACATCAAATCTATAACTAAAATGCATTAAAATTATTTATAAAAGTATTTATTATTTTGTTTAAAATTTGGATCTTCATTTTTTTATATGAGGAATGCAGAAACCAAGTCTTTCGAAAAGCCTAGTTACGTCAATTTATTGCAATTAACTACATACAATTGCTTATTTAAGGAATAAGATGAATGAAAAATAACTGGCTTAGGAAATTACAAATTCAGAAAGGACCCTTGAGATTTGTATAGCCTGAGGATTCGAACGAATTTAATCGATCCTTGGCAACATTCAAATCTTTCTGCCAATTCATGTATTATTATGCCTCCGGAAACAAATAGAACGTGTGAACAACTGAAAGAAAGTGGGAATTAATTCTCAAAGACACATATTTTTAAAATTTAACAGCAGAACTTTGATTAAAATTCGGAAGTAAACGTAAGCTCGTTTCTGAGCAGGTTGAATAATTTAATTCCCTTCTCTTATTTTTCTGCTTTCTTTAAACCTGAAATACAAGGTTCTGAAGAAATTTTTTGTGACTTACGCGTTTCAAAACAATTGCCTATTATTAAATTGAAGCGAAGTTAAAAAATCTTTGACCTAGTTTTTATTTGAATAGATGTTTTGGACCACATCTTTGAACTGTACTCATCATCGTAGCTCTCGTATCTAGAAAATGCGTGTCATGGTGGGCAATTATATTGTGTTCCCTACTTTAAAAAATACCTTGGAAAATGTAACTTGAACTAGACAAAGAATGCGGAAGAACTAAAAATTGTTGTTAAAGTACTTCAAAATTTAAAGTTCGCTTAGATTAACATTATACAGGGTGGCCCAGAAGTCACTTTACATTTTGAAAATTAAATAAATTTTTTTTTTCTATTAATATATTTCTTTTTCTCTTTTCAGAATTAAAAAATATAATCCCTGGAAATTTTTGGCATGGATAAGTTTACAACAGAACAACGAGTGAAGATAATTGAATTTTACTTTGAAAATGGACGGTCAATTGTTGCAACGCAAAGATCGTATATGCGTCATTTTAATGTTCGACATCCCCCTAGTATGCCTGCAATAAGGAACTTTGTGATGCGTTTTCAACAGCATGGCTCTGTAAGTGATAGGACTAGAAGTGGACGAGGTCGTTCAGTACGTACACGTGAAAGTACAATGGAAAGTGACTTCTGGGCCACCCTGTACAATTCAAAGTTTCTTGCATGTTAAATATTTCGTTATTGAGGTAACTTTTACAAACTGAAATGATGTGCATGTTATATAAATGCTAGGTTCAAAATAATCTCAAATGTAATGGATTATTCCTTATAGGATTGAACTATTATTTAAAATGCGAAGTATTATTAAAATTTATCTTTTAAACATTTCGGTAAAGAAAATATCTTTCCAAAAAATGTTTTTTAAACTGAATTTAAGATTTAATATCTGCTATATATTAATTACTGCATCGGAAAATAGCATTACCAAAAAAAAAATGTGCTTTGGATTTTTTTCCTACGTAGTGTTTTATTACAGTGCCGTAATGTCATGAAGACGTTTTTCTTTTTTCTTTTTGAAAATTATGAAAATGATTGAAAGATGTTTTAGACGCTACTTTGAAAAATATTGTTTATGAATAATTAATTGTATACATAATATGCAGATATTTTCATTAACCATATTTTTTAAAGAAGCTTCTAAAATCCCCTTCTGCCATTTTCAGAACTAAAAAAAAAAGAAAGAAAGAAAACTCTTCTTGAAATTAAAACACTGTAATAAGAAGAAAAAGTGTTTAAAAACGTAAAAAAAAGGCACCTTGAATATTTGCATTGATTTAATCCCATGAAAAGTAAATTAATGCGTATATATATATATATATATGTGTGTGTGTGTGTAAATGGTGATAAATGTATTTGTTTCAAATATAAATTGGTATAGCGATTTCGTCGTGTTTAATGACAAATAGTTTATCTAAAGATATTTTCAATCAACTAAAAATAAATTAAAATTTTATATAAGTTAATATAAGTATATTCTAGAATATAAAACATCTTTTTAAGTATTAACCTCATTCAACAACACCATTAATTTTACTTTTTTATTTCAGAAAAATATTCAGGCTTTAATATATCTATACCTAAGATCATTCATCTCAATGAATATTGATCAATGTTCCAATGAAACCAATGTTGAAAATTAGCTTAATGACACCAATATTTAGCAGTTAAGTTAAATAAATGTTGATATTTTTCTTTAACGTGTCTTGGGTCATAAGATCTTGACATCAGTTACAGCAAAAGGTCATAAAATTACTATGTTGGCGCTCCAAATATTTCAAAAACACTCACGTAGTGAAAGTTTAGAATGATGGTGCAGAATACTAAATACAATTTTGGATGAGTCTTTTTCTCAGAATCTAATGACTACCTCGCGGCCCTTGTAGCAGTCAAAAAGGTCATTTATAACTCTGACAGGAGACTAGAAATTGTCTTCTATGCTATCGATATGTGATTATCACTTGGCACGCTTTTGACTCGCCTCCGTTTTGCTTCTAATTCATTTTACTTTTCAAAACCACAGGTCACATCTGCGTCAAGGGTGTAAAAAAATGCCTCTGTTATCCTTGAAGGCTTGCAAGTCATACTGCATGCACTCGGCTGGTACTGCAAATGTGAAATTAGTTTATGACTCTATTTAATGGACACGAAAAAAGGGCGTTTTTGCGTGAAATCTGAGCAGGTGATACTGTATATTCCATTTTTGAAGCAGGCTGCTCTATGATTGAATTTTTTGCTTACAGAGGTCAAAATATAGAGTATCACCCCTCAGGTCATGCAACCCAGGCGAAAGCTAACAGGTGTTAAAAGTAAGCGAGGATTTCCAAACGATATGAGTCTAACTTTGTCTTGCTAAATTTAACCTTAAATTTTGGCATGAATTTGTAATAAACGTGAGGTCTAGTTTATTACAAATTAATTTATTTAGTTTAAAATATTCGGAAAATATGAGAAATACCCACAATATTTAAAAATCCGAAGTAAATTGTAAGAAAATAACATTTGAAATGTCAGTAATTTATTATTCTATAAGATTATTTTAGGATTTAAGTATTTATTCATATTTATTCTTTTTGCTAAAATCAGTGTGAATGGTCTTCAAAAGGTTTCTCTTAAACTCTCTAATAAAGGTATTAATTAGCTACTAAATCAGATATTTTGTTCCATAATCGAATTAAGATAAAATTTTTGTGCGCTTCATTGTAACAGTAAAAAAACAACAACTGGTACTTCTGCATTAATTGCTTGGCATTGATTACGAAATATCGATCTTTGTCACGAATTCAATATTTTTATTGAATCTGGGGGTAATCTTAAATTTATTCGTTGACATACGGCTTATATGCAAGAAAAGGAAAATCGAATATTTATTTTGGACACCTTTTATTGCGACCGAATCATAACAAAATTTGATGTAGAATTAAAATAAAATAAAAACCCCAAATATCGAATTTCATCTATTTCAAACAATGCATTTTTGAGTTGCAGAGTTTACATGATTGAGAACATATCTATCGACAGATCACGAACTCTTCAATCTTTTTTAAATAATAATAAATATTTTTTTTTCAAAATTCGATACAAATCTACATTTTAGTTGCTATATCCGTGTGTAAAATTTAATTACCTAGCTCTTTGTGTTTTGTAGTTATCGAGTACACTGTCATTGATAACTGGACGGACAGATTTCCTTCCCTTTGTTCAAATTTTGATAGAAATTTACAAATTTGTTGCAACTTTCACACACCAAACTTCACTCGTCCAGCTGAAAAGGCTTGTGTATCATCGCTTTCACAGGCAGATATAATTAAAAAACGCATTTATCGGGTTTAAGAAGACTTTAATCACGAATATTTATCAAAATCTGAAGTTCGATTTTTTTGACAATTATATTATTTTTCTTTAAACACTTCGTTTACGTTTAACGTTTATTTTAGTCATGGCCATTGATTTTAAAATCTCGTCTTAAAGTTTTACTATTGATATTTTGAAACAGATCTCACAACTTTGAATAATGTTCAGATAACAATGGCGACAACTAAGTCAATCGAACCTTCTAAACTTCAATGCCACATCAGTGTCAGAGCGTTTGCCACCAGAAAACTGAACATCAAACGCAAATACGTAAATTAAAAAATATTTCATTACATTCTTAATCCTCGATTTTAAACCGACGCGTTGTCATCATGCCACTGTTACTATTTGTTAAGAATATTAACTATTAACATATAATGTGAGAATAAGTGGCTGAAAAAAATTAGAAAACACGTGATACTAGTGGAAAGAAAATTTAGTGAAAAAATAGTGACAATGCTCGAAATAAAATATCTAAAATTCATCTAATTAGGAAAAACCTGGAAATTGAAATGCTAATTTAGAATCAAGGGCAAATTTTCAGATTTTATTTTCCTCCTCTAAAATGTTACATTGTAAAGCACGAGACACTATAAAAAATTCATAAAAAAAACTTCCGAGAGGATATTTTTCTTTTCTTTCATTATTTTTGTCTATTGTTATTCTGATTAAAAGTCGGTGGCCTAGTGATAGAACTACGCCACCGACGTTCGATCCTTTGGCCGGGTAAGGTCAACACATTCTTTCAGTAAGTCGATAAATTGAGGACTAAGCATGTTTGGGAACTAAACAGTAGAATTCTGCTTTAAAGTTGATCACTTAACCGGGACATATGTCTTGCCCACTATGCCCTTTGTCAAGAAAGCAGATATGGACATTGTAGGCCTTGGTCCACATGGGCTTTGTGCCACTGAGTTAAGTATAGTTATTCTAGAATCAAAATGAGATAATTAAATAACACTTTTCCAAATATTTAATCATTTTTATCAAACTACTTTCAAATATCCTTAATTTTTTTACATTAATAATCTTTCAATAAAAATCAGCAGACGTTGTGTGTCCATCAGCTTTTTGCTTCCACAACTTAAATATGTCACTTGTACTCAATTGCATAGCCAAAGTCGCAAAACAACAACAAAAAAAAAATACAGGAAATCGAAAACGGGGAGCGAATTGGGATTCAACAATTAGCTGTCTCTGTAATTAGATTAATGGGTTTTGTGTCATGGCCCTAATAAGAGATCGGCTCTCGCTCTTGACCCTGTGCTTTGCACGAAGAGCGCAGAAGGAAAATAATTTGCATTTCAAGAATTCCAAAAGGAATCTGGTGTGGTTTCTTTTCTGATATTGAAATAAGCCAGGGGCGATTAAATATACAGAAGTGTCAATCAGCAGAAACAGTAATCAAATAATATTCCAAATTTCTTTTAAAATTTTGAATATCTGATTTTGAACTGTACCCCTTTGAGTTGCGATCCTAAGAAATCAATTTTCTGGTAACTGGTTAATCCCACCATTTTATAGTCAAACTATTATTTATAGGCTTATTTTAAGAATTGCGAAAAAAAATGATTATAGATGAATCGACCTACAATCTTGAGAAATAAAGTTTAAAATTTTAGCTATCTTCGAACATTACCACCTTGAGGTGTGACCCTGAATCCTCTGTTCTCTAGTAATTGGTTAAACTTACTATCTTATACTTAAACCAATATTTATAGAGCTCTTTTAAGTCGTGTGAAGGAAAAAAGATTATACATGAATCGGGCAACAATTATGAGAAATAAAGTTTAAAATTTTAATCATCTTCGAACTGTAACACCTTGAGTTGCGATCCTCAATCCTCGTTCCCTAATAGCTGATCAATTCTGCCATCTTATAGTTAAACCATTATTTATAAACTTATTTTAGGACAGAGAGGGAAAAGGAATGAATGAATCGAGCAACGATTTTGGATAAAGATGTTACAGTAGCTGAAGGTTAAGCCGTACTCAAATCTATTCTTTGAACATTAGCTCATGTGCGAGGTCATTTAGTCCCCCATTTGTCAAGCGCGTAATCATTATCTTATTAGCTATTGGTATAATAATAAAACATGATCAGAGTATATAAATGACATATATTTTGCAAATATGTTCTTACTTAAGATACAAATAATTTTTAAAAAGAAAAAACAAATTTGAACTTAGCCTCGTTTTTCCTTACTACTTTTGTGAAGGTGTATTTGTTTCTAAATCATTCACTTCTTATATATTTTTTTAACTCTAAATAATATTTTTTTGAAAAGATACCTTTTTACCATAGCACAACACGATTTTTCAGCTGATTTTTAGAACAATATGAACGGAGTATATAATGTACATACAGTTTTTTGTATCGATAAAGAATAAAATGGTTTTTATTTTTTAGATGAATCAGATGCGATATTATGTAAAATCCTGTTATAAAAGAAATTCTTCTGTGGATTCAGACCCTAAATATTATATTATTTCCCAAAAAAGGTTTTATAAGAATCCTATAGTTAATCAGAAATGAATATGAATAATTCAAGAGATAACATTACTCTATTTCCGGATAGTATCCTGCAATCAATTAACTGTTTCACACTATCGCCATATCCAGATTATGGTGTCAGTCATTCCTGATTTTCACCATTCTTCTTGTTAAAAGCTAATTTTAAATATCACTTGAAAATTCATTTGCATTTTAAAACTCAAAAAATTACCTTTTTAAATATATCAGTTTTATTTCTGCACAATATTTCTTTGTTTTCAACAAATTTTTTAAGTGTAAAACACAGTTTGCAACAATCCATTTTCGCTATCATGAAATCAAGTTATATATCAAAGCATTCAATTGCATACTTTTAACAATTTTAATACTAACATTTAGGAAAAAAAATGTTTCCTTTCAACCATCCAGCCCATGCATATTTTTAATGAATTAACAATACTGGTTTAAAGTAAATCCTACATGGCATGCATCAAGGTGACTTCTTTATTATAAGAGAAACAGGAAAGAGTGCTTAAATAAATTCTCAAGTGATATTTAAAATCAGCTTTTAACAAGAAAAATCGTGAAAATCAGGAATCATGAATGATTGAAACCATAATCTGGATATGGCGATAGTGTGAAACAGTTAATTGATTGCAGGTGACTATCCGGAAATAGATTGATGTTATCTCTTGAACTATTCATATTCATTTCTAACTACGGTTTATTAATGAAAACGGAAACTCGTCAATCATTGTTATCACCGAAATTACGACTTGCTGAGATAGCATTTTCTTCCTCGTGTGCGGAAAGCGAATATTGAACTATCCGGAAATGGAGAAACACAAGACGATTGTAAGTAGGTTTTTGCAATCACAAAGATGAAAACGAAATCAACAAGTTTCAGATATAATTGTATCTATCAGGATATTTAGATTTCTTAAACTTTTCTTGTTCACAAAAAATTAGTGTCAGCTGCTGGTACGCCCAGAACGTCTCGCCTTGATCCTAAGCCCAATATCTACCCAAGTTTAATTTAGGTATATTGACATCCCGTTTTAAAGCTACGCAGGATTATTTTGGGACGGTCCTCGTAAATCTGAGTGGCAGTCAGATGACGAGCAGGAAATTTGAGCTGTCAACTCTCTCTCCAAACTCAACACCACGCCAACAGAAGGACGTTTGGAACAGACTTTAACATACATGAAACCCACTTCCACGACAATTCGTCAGCGCAATCAGGTCTCGAACCTGATACCTCAACTCCGTAGCCGAGACCTTACAATCAGGAGAACGCGGTCCATGCGATTTCTACCCCGATTATGCATCAGTTTCAATTTTTTTGCAACAGATAATGAAGTTATATAATTCGTAAACATCTTTACAATAACTTATAATCGTTCACTTCAAGCATTTTCTTACATTTCATTATTAACGAATTCGTCACATATACAAATATACAAAAAACGCAAATGCAAACTAAGCAGCTCAGTGCATACAAAATCTGCAATGTCAATTTTTCAATGCGATATCCATTTTCATAAAATCGGTAATGACAACATCTTGATGTTTCGGAGTTCCGCGTTGTAACAGAGTACGTCAAGAGAATCTCCAAGTCATAATTTGGAATAGTTACGTTAATTTGCAAGTTTAGATATAGATTCATGATTACATACAGATTATTCACAAATTCATGACGTTAGAGCTTTATTGTGCTTGCCTAAACTAATTCATTTAATTTTAACATTCCGTGAACTAACAAGTTAAAGTAACTATTCCAAATTATGATGTGGGGTGCTTATGACCACTTTCTCACACTGCAGAAGTCCGAAACATCATGACTTTGCCATTGCAATGGTAATTCGGATGATTTGAATGTCCAGTCTTTCACTCCAAACTTCACCAAACTGACATGTTTTCTCATTGACATGGCTTTGGCATAGAGAAGTCGATGTACATTTTTTAAGAGTTCGGTACCAAGATTGTGGATTCGATACTTGATTCCAACGAATAATTTCAATGTCTTGATGCCCGTTTAATGCATCGTTACACAAGTGATATCACTACGGACCTGTAGTGATTCTGGGAAAATTTGGAAAGTGAAGTGCCGATTCAGATATTCAACTAATCATGTTTCTCAAAATTATGAGCTCAGTTCCAAAATAACTCATGTGTAGCTTTTAAACAAGTCGTTTATATTATTTAACTAAATTTCAGATAACATATCTGTCTTCAGTATTTTGCCTTTATTTCGACGAAAATGCATGCAAACCAAAATTCATTCATTCCATGGGCAAATCATGAGTTGCTCTTTGATGATTCCTTTTATATTACTTCTTTATTCATAAAAATATTCTTTTTATCGGTTTCTATGAGACGCGGTGGCCTGGTGAAAAGGTCTCAGTTTCGGAACTGAAGGGCTTCAGGTTCGAGATCTAATTCCACCAATGAACTGTCTTGCAAGCGGGTCTGGTGCATGCAAAATTTGTCGGAGCCAAAGCCCACCAGCTGGCGAGAGTTAAAGTTTAGAGAGGGATGTGACAGCTCAAGTTTTGTCCTCGTCATCTGACCACGGATCAAAATTACGAGGTCTGCTCCAATATAGTCCTATGTTTAAAATGGGACGATAATAAAACCAAGCCAAACTTGTTATTACGATGCGTTTTATATAAGTTTGGTTCTATAAGAATTGATTAATATTTTTTAAAAAAATTTTGATTTGTCTAGAAAAAAGTAAAAAATTTTTTTAAAAATCCAGCTTTTTGTTGGTGAATGAAAATTCTAATTTTAAAATTGAATTTAAAAAATTGTTTGAAGAAATTTGAATCAAATATTTTTTTTAAGTTGACAAAACTGATTTTGTCACTTGAACTTTTCCAATAAAGCAATTCTATTATCTGCTGCATTTAAAGGAATTTATACTTTTATGGCTTGATCTTAGTCCCTACAATGTCAAGACCAGTTAGATTTTATGTTATTTGTTTGTTTCATTTTTCTTTATCTGGAATAGACATGATTTCGTTTGCGGTTTGCCGTTACATCAGATCAAAAGCTATGAATTTTCCACAGTTTCATTCGTAACATGAAGTACTTGTGTATACTTCCAAAAGGTAAGCCTTATCAGTGCTGCTTAACAAAATAAATACGGGAACGGAAAAAAAAAATGCTTCTTCAACTATATGATATGAAAAACTAGTTCCGATTTTTTCTTCTTTTTTTCCAACTTACGCACATTGAAAGAGGCATGAACCTTTCAATTAGAAAGAAAGCTGAGTGTTTGAGTTCTCTTAAGCAGCCAGGTTTGTGGATTCCTTCAACCAAACCTGTTTCGTTCAGGAATTCCTTCGTTTTCTTATTTATCAAAAGAAAGAAATTTTTCATATTCACCTTCGTACATAGTAATTTAGGGGGAATTTCTCGACCGTAACACTCTTACTTCGTGAATGAAGTAGTATAAACTTTCAGGATCTATTCCTCCGTCCTATTGTGGTGGTGGTGGTGGTGGGGCTTCACGATATATTTAAGGAAATTTCTGTTACGCTTTCTGGAATGCATTCTATTATTAATTTATTTTATAGACGAAATGCATTTCTTGAATAATATTTTCATTTAATTCATTCCGGCTTAAGTTAAATTATTAAAATATTTCCTCCCGTTTTCTCTTTAAAAATTTTAGTAATAATTTAATATTGATTGAAATTTCTGGGAAAATCTTGCTTATTTAGAACAAGTTATTTACTAGATTAAGTTCGTGTATCAGTTTCCCTCCCCTCCACAACAAAAATGAAAATTATTTCAACTTTAAACAAATCAAATTTATGGGTCATTGGTAACAACCGATTTGGCAGAAGAATTGTGATCATATAGTTATTAGAAGTTGATGACGCATCGTAAAAGACACTTCTATCTAGCAGTTTTTGAATAATGCTGTTTAAGAATATAGCCTAAGCCCTATAGCCTCTTCTGATTATGTGGGCTGAGTGAGAAAGTCACTATCATTGACCCCTAAAGCCCTTGCGAAGAATGGCCACCTGAAGGAGATGAAATGTCCCAGCAATAGCTACAAGAAAACGAAATAAAGAGAAAAAAAATGGCTACCATTTTTTTAAATAGGGTTGCTAATACTTCACTGCACGAACGGTGAGAAATTCAGACCTTGCGTTAATTTAGGGATACCCTTCATACCTTCATATTCCAGCGAAATTATGTTGCCATTTTTTTTAATTCAACTTTTTACCATTCCATCGGTTTCCCATCCTCCTCCCTATTTTACTATGTTTATAAAACAATCGTCTTTTAAACACAATCTGGTCATGTGATTGCTTCTTCCTTATCCGAGCGGGAAAAGGGAAATAAAAAAAATATATTTAATCCAATAAATAAACGGATAGCTTTAGTTTAGTAATATCAAACTCCCATTGTAACGCAACATTAGGGTTATTTTGGGACAGACCTCGTAATTTTGAACCGCAGTCAGACGGCAAGAACGAACCTGAGTTGCCTTCCCTCTCCACACCACCAGAAGGACATTTGGCCCTGACGGATTTAACGTGCAACAGATCCACTTATACGACGATTCTTCAGCGCAATCGTGTTTCGAACTTGAAACCCAACGGCTCACGAGCCGAGACCTTACCACTAGGCCAAGGTGGCCAATGAAGCTGATCGAAAGTTAACCTGAAATGCTGATTTTATAATAAGCAAGAAATCGGAGTTAATCTTCCGCAATACTCCTTTTTATATTAATTCCTTTAAAAGAAAAATTATCAATTTTCTTTATTTTAATTTTTTAAACAAATAACGTCTTATTTTATTGAAACTTTTTTCTTTCTTCCCCTTTATTCCTCGTTCCACCGATAGGCTATTATTCCTTTTTTCCCTCTCGTTTCTCCTTTCAATTTATAAATTCATTTATGGAGATTGTACCGCTATTTGTTACGCTTTCCCGAACGAGATCAGACAAAAGCCAGACGTTTTCCCAAAACTTATACAACAAGAGGATTTCCTTTCTTCCGAACACCGAATAATATAAAAAAAAGGAGTACGAACGGGAGAGTTTAAACAAATAAAAGGAGAAAAAAAAAACAGCGCTCTAAAAAAGGAATTATCTAACTGTGAAAATGAAGCTCGTACTCCACAGCTCAGGAAACTAGCGTGTAAGGGCGTGTTTCATTTTAGCATTTGAGTAAGCATTGCAAGCCGTCCGTTACTAAACACACAATTAAGATCTATCATCCATGATGGGAGGGGATCAACTGCTCTTTCTGTGTCCTCCCCCCTCTAGGAATCCTGGAGTGATATTTTTAAATGAAGGTTGCTTCCGCCTAGTTTGAGGATGACTTCTCCCGAACAGGCGGACTGAGTAGGAATTTATATTAACACCAACGGCAGCGATACTCGATACACTCCAAGACACATACACGACATCCTGCTTTGCCAACTGTGACCGCGATAAAATTTCGAAGTCGTCCCTCGGTTCTTTATAACGATGGGAACATGAAATGTACGATGCTCACTCTCTCCCTGGGCTCATACGGCTTTTTTTTAATATTTTATTTGATTATGTCTGCCTTCGTTTGGCGGTGTGGTGAGACGGCAGATAATATGGTGAGGGAGAGAGTTTTGAAGGGGGAGACATTTTTATGGAGTTATTTTCGGTCGATCTCCGTCGAATGTAAAAGAGATTTTTTCCCCCTCCTATATTAAGTGGGGGGGCAGAAAATAAATGTTGGGGAATTCCCTTGGATTAAGAATTTGGGAATGAAACTCAAAATAGTTTTGAATAAATGGTGCTGGCAGAGAGTAGATAGAAAAAAAAAATCAATAACATTTCGCTGCTCAGCTTTGGGTTTGCTGATTAAACAAAATGAAATCTTAATGTGATCGTTCAGGGTTCATTAAACTCTTATACAGCTATACCATATTTACCTGATAAGATTTTGAAAACCTTAACATGCACGAATGAGGTATTGATTGCATTGGTAAACAGAATAGTACAATTTTAATTCCGTCTTTTGATTTTTATGAAATCGTTTAATAAATGCAGATCAAGCATGCCGACTCCCCCTGTACTAAGGGTAGCACGTCATCCCCGTGATCTGGGCATCCCGTGTTCAAGTCATGGTTGTTTCTTACCTTGTGTTCTATTTGGGTGGTGTATGAAAGAGCCCCCTTGTAAAAAGGGGTTGTGTGAGTGAGTGACATTTTCATATCATGTAGAAGTCAGGCTTCGGTCCTCAAGTGCTCATGGGCCTTTACCCTCTGAAGATACTGAACAAACTCAGTTTGAGTAGCTAACAGTTCGTAAGCAAGCTTGTCTATGGCAAGTGCTATATGTAACAACTCAGAATCAAGTATTATGTTTAATAGCAAAACTGTACCGGCCTTATTTAGCTTGAATAAAAGACCAGTGTATGCAAAGACTTAAAATTTAACTTTCACAAACTGAGAATTTCGAATGAGCACTTTCTTTGTAGCACTGTTTAAATGAAATTAAAGAAAAGGAGATTTGATCTGATTTGACAATACTTAGACCTAACACTTTCTTTTTTATTTTCTCATATACGGAATAGAAGAAAAAGTATTGGAATTTTCAAAAAATTCTAACTCGAAATTTCGGCAAATATCCTCTTTCTCTTCCACAATTTACCCTTGGTAATATCGTTATTTATGTATGAGTGTGAATATTAAGCGAAGGAAGGAATAAATGATTTATCTGTCATCACTAAATAATAATTTCCTTAATGATAAAAAGAAACCTAAATCACCACCAATATTCAAGCTTAAAGCAATATTTTTGCTTTAAGCCTGAAAGTCAATATTTTATATGTCTAAATCAAATAATTGGCGATTCTCGGAGATTTAGGACCACAGAGTCTAGGTGCTCCATCCAAAACAATCCATCACTTAGCTCTTTCACATTTTTTTTGACTATGTTTGTTTGTCTTTTAACAATTCAAAAGTTAACAATTCAAATTTCTAATCCAAAAACACGTTCAGTCAGACAAATGAAATTTAATATATGGAGCTGTATATCAACTTTTATTTTTATTTTCTTGAGTTCGGCTGCTCTAATATAAGTAAAATTGCAATACACGATAATTAAAAGAGGGTTTTGTAGTACACGATAGCTACAAAACACAAAGAAGTGGATAAATTAAATTTAATATAGAGGTTAAACATAGAGGTTATATTGCTCAAATTTAAATAAAATCAAATTTGATATCGTAATTACCGAAAAGTTATTTGTCTGTGGCCTGTACTTTCAAATATGTAAATAAACACGACGATTCTAAAGTACAGTGATTTAAATGTATGAAACTTGAAAAAGTTTGTATAGATTTTTATGAATTGTAAATATAATGCTGTAATTGTAATTCTATGCTAAATATTGTTTTCAGTGTGCCGAAGAAGGGCATCTAAAATAAAAATTCGATTTTCTATTACTTGTGTATTGACCTCATGCCGGAGATTAATCACCGAAAAAAAAAATCTCAAAAGATTACGCACTTATTTAGTAAAAATGCTAAATTTGCTCAAAAGATTAACATATCATAACTATTGTTCGCAAATGCTATGCAAGGTATTCGTGGTCTTCCTCAGATCCACCATTAGGGTGAAGGTTTAACACTTTTATTAAAGAGTATGCGAAATGATGTTGGAGATAGCATTCCTGCTGCTTATATCTTCATTTATACATTTATCCATATCATTTTGAATATCGGTCGATGTTGCCCATCCACTTCATGTAAGGTCACGATCTATGAAATCTGATTTATTTAATATTTCGCTTCAATTTATTGTAGGTCAAATAAAAAGTTCCAGTTCCATTAACCTCAGTAAACTCCCACGCTCGTCATTTAAACACTTTGGCCTCTTCGCCTTTTCTAAATCAATTTCATCAATGATATTTCAAATAACACGTGTAGCTTAACATCGAGCTTAACTATTCGAAAAGAATCATTCCTCTTATTTATCAGAAATAATTTCGAAAATTTCGTTTCTGTTGAAAGAATTCGAATCAGGTCCTGGGAAATTCCAGATTTCCCACCTGAGTCAGGGGGAAGAGAAAAAAAACTGAGGCATTCCTTCTGTGAAGATGGGAAAGGTCATCGGAGGTTTCGTTGTTGCCGTCGATAAGGGAGGTGGGGGGGCGTCTCATAATTATTCAGCATGACTTTAACGCTAGAACAAATTCCCGTAGGAACGTTTAATTAAGCGTGCGAAAGAATACTTGATTTTTCATTTAATTAAAGCCATTTAATAAATATCATCAGCCATAAATTAGAAAAACGTTGGAAACTTTCAATATTTCGAATAAGCAGTGTCAAAGTATTTTACCCCCCCCCCTCCTTCTTCCGGAAAGAAAATTATTTAATGCTAAAGCTTTTTAAAAGTCATTGAGGGATAATATTGAATTACTTTATAGGTTTTTATATTAATTGATATATTTGATACATTTAGAGTCCTCAATATATATTACATAATATATTTACATTATCTAATACAGGGTGCGGCAGAAAAACTTACATATTTGAGAGCTCAATAAAAACAAAAGTACTTCAGTTATTGTTTTAATTCTTTTTTTTTTATTTGAGAATACAATAGACCCATTTTTTTTTCATACAGTTTTGAAAATGACATCGGTTAAATGGCAACCCAATTTGCGCATATACTGATTAAGTCAATTTTTGAAGCTCGTGTGCACTCTTCGCAGCATATCAATTGGTATGTTGGCAATGGCGTCGCGAATGCTTTTCTTGAGATGAGCTATTGTCCGTGGTCGATCGACATCACTGAAAAAAAACGCCCGCATCTTCAAGCAGCATTTCACATGCATTTTGACGGGCAATAAAATCGCGTTCAGTTAACTCTCGCAGAACAGTCAATTTATAGGGATAAAATTGAAGGTCTTGATAGAGAATTCGTCGAAGAGTGGTGTCAGAAATTTCAAGAGCAGCTGCATGTTTGCGAGCCGAACGCAGAACTGACTGCCACACTCTTTCGACGTTTTCCAAAGTTCTGGTGGTCCGTTGATGTCCATTTCTGGGTTTAATGACACTCCCGAAACGAGTTAATCCATGACAGAATCGAATTACGGCCAGGAATGGGTCTAAGAGGAGAAATTTCAAAGCGAGAGCGCTGAAGGTACGTTGCGTGGCAACAAGTGAGCGACCATTAGAAAAGAAGCTCTCGACGCGGAGGCCCACTGCCTTCTAATTTAGAGCATGGTGGCAACTGACTAGAGGGAGAAACAAACAAGGGGACTTTCCCCTCCCGTCGCACCACCTATCATCCCTCTACCCACCTATTTCACCTCTAGGAAGTTTTTTCAAATAACTAAGTTTCTCTGGTGCACCCTGTATATTATACTTCTTGTATTTTTATATTCTTTCATTTCACAGCACTTTTTACATCGAAAAGTTGTTTTATAATCCTTTTTTTTAATCCAAAACTCACATAGCACTCCCATGATCTGAAATAAATATGAAAATCAAACAGAAATTAAGAAATTATTAGATATAAATTAAGGCTAGAATTGTTAAGCAAAATGTAATACATTTTTTTCGATTAAATCTTGATTTCTTAGTTTCTTAAATCTGATTTATTTAGCTTATTAATAGAAAGAAATTTTGGAAAAATCAGCTAACATAAAAAATTCTGGACCTAATAAATTAATTCTGGGAAAACCTTACTAATAAACAAAAGAAAAAAAACCCGAAAGATTGGAGGATTTCGAAAATATTTCAGGCTTAATATCCTTAAATAACAAAAACACAAATTAATAAAAAACATATTTAATGAAACGAAATAAAATAATTAACAAAAAATAATCAATTAAACAAGATTAAAAATTTAAAAAAATAATTATATTTTATAAACAATTATAAAACAAAATAAAAATAAACAAAGCAAAAAAAAAAAACCCCTGAAAGAGGGCAGAGCTTTGAATATTTTTAGGGCCTATATTCTTTAATGTGATTAAATTTGAAGTTAAGCTTTATTGATTCTATAGTTGGTTATTTTTTTAAATTATGTGATAAATTTACTAGGACCTTTTTAAAAACAATCACTTTTAGCAACGTTTTTCCTTTCCTTTTCTTATATCTCTCTTTCTTTTTTTTTAAAGCAAATACAGATTATTTTTGGATTATATTTAATTTTATTACTTCGTTTTTCAGAGTATTTTCAAAATGAAATTTCACAAAAATTGAATTAAAATTCTTTTAATATTATTTTCATGTCAATATATGAAAAATAGAATAGATTATCTCTATTATTCATACCTAAACGGAAATACAAAAAAAAAAAAAAAAACTGCAGGTGTCTTTTCTGAACGAAAAAACACACAACAACATTAAGTAGTGTAAAACATTTCAGCATTCAATAGCTCTCATCGTACTGTGAAATAATCAACACAACCGATAACCGTAGACAGACTACTGAATTAGAGCCGTATTGAACAGGTTAATCTTTTCTCTTTCCTCCACGCAATCTCGACGGTTACGAGCTTCCGGTCCAAAGTCGGCTCATCAAGATGTCTCTGTTTCTCAATCAAAACTGCTCAAAGACTTCCGATTCTTGTCAACCCCCTCGGCTGCAAATCTCTTATTTCATCCACGCGTGACATTCAGCGCTTTTTATCTCCTTCGCATCAGTCCTTTCTCCTTCGGCTGAAGTATACAAGCAGATAAGTAATTGCTCCACTGAGGGGAAAAAGAAACTAGCTTTCTCCTCAGTGGGGAAGAACAATGAAAATGAAAATATGCTGACGAAATAAATGTAAGTGATGGGATATAGAGCTCGGAAATTATCTCAGATCCACCAATGATAGTTTGATTGTAGAATAGTAGCAATGTAATGTTTTAAAAAAATGGTCGGAATGATGATACCCAATCAAATTATTTGAAATTCAAATTAAGAATTGGATTTTCTTAAAATTCTCTAAAAATACAACTGATATTAGAAATTGTTAGGATAATTTAATAAGCGATAAAAATATTTATAAAATTCAAATTCGAAATTTGTTCCATTCTTACATTGGTTTCCGTTTTTTGAGTTTCTAATCCAAAATCAATAAAATAAAAGGTAAATAATTT
>JAPMOQ010064962.1:853170-871478 GCA_026543055.1 Argiope trifasciata | reverse complement strand
TTTTGAGTTTCTAATCCAAAATCAATAAAATAAAAGGTAAATAATTTCTTACCTTTGCTGCCACGGGTTCATCGATAAAAACATCTCTGTAAATAAGGTTTGAAGAAAAAGAGTGCAGCTTCGGTATAATCCCTTTTTTATTTCTTCTAGGGCACAGACATAATATGATAATGAATAATATATATATGCATTATTTACAACGCGCTTATATGATCATTAATTCGGCCATCTTCCGACGTTTAACGATACGTCGGTCTCGTACAAAATCTCTCAAGCATCTGAAGATCTGGCGGAAGGAATATCTACTGACGTCAGCAGAGCGCGTGGGCGCCAAGGTTATAACATATGAATCTGCTGACTCAGTTTTCCAACACCGTTCAAATCGTGATCCAGTTATACAAGACTCGTAGTAATATGAAGTTAATTTGATATTACAAACAAAGCAATATATGTAATGTGAACAACAAAAAGAAGTTATAAAATTTAAGCTCCACTCATGAAATTTGTTTGATTTTGCATTAAGTTTCGTTCAAATCGTGATCCAATAATGTAAAACTGGAATTAGTTTGGTATTAAAAAAAACATGAGAAATTTAACAAATAATCAAAAATAACAACAATAATAATAATGATATTAAAATTTGTCTGGTTTTGCAATGGGTTCCGTTAAAAGAGTGATACAATAATGTAAAACACTTAGTACTCTGGAATGAATTTGATATTAAAGGAAAGATTTAACAATAATAATAATAAGTTTAATTTTCATAGATGAAACTTGAATATTGCAATGGACTCCATTTAAGTCGTGGTCCAATAATAAAAGATTTTTGCAATAGGGAACGAATTCGATATTAAAAAATACTATTAAAGATTTTTACAAATAAGCAAAAGTGTTTATGAAATTGAAATTTCACACATGAAATTTGTTTGATTTTGTAATAAGCTCCGTTCAAATTGCCACTCAAATATGCAAGAATCTTAGAACACTGGAATTAATCTGATAGTAAAAACAACAAAAAGGATTAAGAAGTTAGCATAAATAAATAAATAAACTTCATACATGAAATTTTCTTGATTTGGCGTTGGGATACGCTCAAATCGTAATCCTCAAGTTTTAGATCTCCAGTTTGGAGAATGTCCGTTTGTCTCTCTGTGACAAAGATAACTCAAAAACACTTTGACCTAGATAGTTAAAATTTGGAGTGAAGTCAAGGAGTCTGTCCTGCTGTTTTACTGAAAATTAAGACAATAACTACAATGCAAAGAGACTTAGATAAAATTTGGTACAAAGATTAACATCGATTGCATAGATATCTATTAAATTTTGAGCCTTCTACACTTACAATAAAGCTCAAAGTGTGTGTGTGTGTTGGCGCTCTACAGGCCGGACCGTTGGACCTACAGCTACCAAATTTGGTGCATGTATACCTTGGAGGTCGGGAATGTGCACCTCGGAGCCCTTTTTTCGAATTTTTAATTAGAATTTTAATTAAATAAAATTTAAGTGAAATTTCGCCGTTTTTCCGCTATAACTTCCGAAAATATAATCGCACAAATATGATTTTTACATCAATTTAAAGATTAAAAAAATTAGCTTTCTAATGGTATCAGTGTTTTAATGTATTAATTAAGCTTCTATTTTTAATGAATTTTTAAAGAAATATTTTAACCATATTTTTTTAGCACGTGACCGGATAAAATAAAAGAAAAGAATGACGGAAGTTAGGATTAAAAAAACAACTATCATCTCAAATCAAATCTAAAGAAATACAACTTTCAGCACGTGACTGGATAAAATAACATAAATATAAAAAGTGATATTTTCTTTAAAAAAATGCAAGGCAAAGGATTCTATGGTCGTTTGCAATATCTAAATGATTAATTCAATAAATCTTCTTCATTTACGGTAAACCTGATTGAATTTAGACAGGATATGCATTGAAATCCCGACCTAATGGCATATTTCTATAATCGTTTGCAATATTTATATCATTAATTCAATATTTTTTTTTTTTTTTTTGCTTTTCTTAAAAAAAACATATTTAATATTTTGGCAACATCACCGAAAAAACATTTTTTATATTTTGGAAGCATAACAGATAATTAAAACTGACTGATTTATAAAATTCAAGAATATTATTAGGAAAACGTGTTCTTTTAGAACTTTCCGTCCATCATCTTAAAGAAAATATTAATTTCAGGCCAATCAATGCCCGTAATTACTTCAAGGCTTATGAATATGTGATTTAATTGAAAATTTTAGAACGCATTACTCATGGCGAACCAGCTGGTCGCCAAAGGCGGCTAGTATCCAATAAAGCGTTAATTCGTCTGTCGATCTACACTTTCAGAAGCATGTAAATAAGGTAACTGAAAAATACAATGACTTAAATATAAAAAATTTAAAATATTTGTACATTCAAGTATAATTACTTATATATTAAAAATCTGATATATAATTTTGTAGCTACAAGTGCAACTTTGGGTATATTTTTTACTTCACTCGGTAAAAGAAAATTTGTCTAAAACACAAATTCGGATTTTAGAATTTTATTAACCACATGGCAGGGAATAATGGCCAAAAAAACTGGCAAAAGTTGACAAGATTGATTCAGTAAAAATACTAAATTCACGCCAAAAGTTAGTATTTCATTGTATCCCAATTGCTGTGCATGTCGGCCGGATAGCACCTTTAATAGAGAGTATGCGAGGAAGTTTTGGTCTGATCATTCCCAATGTTTAATATTACATTTCAAATACTTTTAACTCCTTTCGCAAAGGGACAATTTCAATATTTACGAAATTTGATTAAAATTAATTTGTCTCTTTAAAAAATTTGAAATTTATGCTAACCAAACTGATATTTTATAAATTTTAAGACACTCCCTGTTTTGAACTAATAAAAATATTGCATTTTAGCTATTTGATTTATATTTTCTCATCTACAAAATATACATTTTGTAAGCAATGCTTGAATCACCAGTATTTTTTTTTCCAGAATACCAGACATTTTTAGGCAAGATATGAGAATTATCATAAGCTTTCCCTTGGATGATAATTAAGCATTCTATAGAATGATATTTAGGCAAAGTATATAAAAAAGATATGCTGCTGAAACGTGGGCAATGACCGAAAGTGATAAAGAAATCTTAGCGGTTTTTGAAAGAAAGATATTGCGAAATATTTTAGAAGGTGTGAAATGTAATGACACATGGAGAAGAAGAACAAACTTGGAACTTTACAATCTATACAAAGAATCTGGCATATTAAATTTTATCGCAATCCAAAGACTAAAATGAGCAAGACACTTGATTAGAATGAAAGATGATCGAACCACCAAAAAGATCTTCGACGCTAAACCATCTGAAACCCGCAAAAGGGGTAGACCGAGGATCCGGTGGATCGAGTGTCTAGAAACAGATCTTAAAGTTCTCAGAGTTAAAAACTGGCGAAATCTATCCAAGAAGCGGGCAGCCTGGAATTCGATTCTGCGGAAGGCCATGGCCCACCCTGGGCTGAAGCGCCACTGAAGAAGAAGAAGATATAAATAAAGGATAATGGTAAAGGCATTAAGACGCTAATTCCTCAAAAATAGAAATTTTATTTTGAAAAGGCTTCAATAAAAATAAAGTATATCCATTCTTATTTAAAAAAATAATATATGAACTTATTTGTTGTAAGAAAAAATGAAAAAATTTTATTTTTAGTTTCTCCCAGTTTTCTTTCGGAATTCAATATTCGAAACACATCAAAGATGTAATTCAAATTTCACCTGTTCTCAATTTGTAGTCTAGAAAATGCCTAGGAATTGAAATGCGTGGATATTTCAATGAATGCCGGATTTTAAATTTTGTTGGCAAAATATATAATCGTCAGAAAATACAATTTCGAGATCTTGCTGAATCTTCTCCTTTCAGATCGCTTTGTGACTAAGAAAAAAAAAAAGGAATATTTTTAGAAATTATATGCATATTTATTTCTGAATTATATAACATAAAAACACTTTGACATTGGCAAATAAACTTCAATATATAGTCTATAAAACAAAATTATATATTTCTATCGCATTTAGAATAAAATCTATTCGTAAGAAGTTTGGTACTTTGTCTGTCGATATACAAGTGAATACTATAGAACAAAAAAAGCTGAATAGGTAAAATTTCATGCATGGTTTTAATATTTAATGTGTAGATAACATCAAATTTCGAATTAATCTGTCAACAGGCTTATCTTTCGTCAAGTCCGTACATTTATAGGCATGTAAACGCAGTTATTCAAAATTGCAGCGACTTAGATAAATGAAATTTCTTGTTAAAATTATATAGTTTTATATCAAATTTTAATTTCAACCAGTTGGTAAAAAGACGCCGAAAATGCATACTTGGTATGCTCCCTTATTCTACGAAGACCAAAACGCTCATACTCGGGACTCTGATGTAGGAATTATGAATATTCGAAGTATCTATCCATGGCTTTGACCAAACTCACAATTTTTACGTGAAGGGTGGGTGGAGGTGATAAATTTTTATTACACAGTATACTCTTAATGTTGGGGGAAACTATTCCCCCTGCTTTTATTTTTAGTTTATGAGCTTAGAAATTTTTATTAATATATATAATATATATATCTTATACTATTTCAAGTAAAATCAGACTTTAAAGTATAGAAAAGTTAGTGTTCATTAATATTATAAGAAATCGTCATTTCCTTCTAAAATATGTGGATTAGGATATGTGCCAAATTTTCATAAATTGACTCAGTTACTTTTCAAAATCTGTAAGGGGATATTGCTTTTACAATATTTATAAATATCAAGCATCTTAAATATTATCATGAACAAACGTTGCTGCCCGTAGTCAAAAATTATTATAAATAAACAAAAAAGTTGTTAAGATAAAAAAAATTAAAATCAAATAAATCATTAAAATGTTCATCTAATTAAAGTGGTGATATCTGAATTTATATTGATTTGTTTACTAAAAGTGGATCTCATAATTTGCTCTTCCTAGGGCAGTAATAGGCCTGAATCCGCTCCTGAAGAAGAAGGTAAATAGGAAGTAGTACTACCAATAGCCAAGATTCAGCAAAGTTATCATGAATATACGAACGGAATACATTATATGTGTTGCAATTCACATTCTTATTTCGGACAAATCTTAATTGATGAACTACCCACTCATTTTTAATCTCTTTGATATTAATTTTAATGTTACAAACTCTTTTCTAATAGTCCGAAATGTTATAACATTCATCTACCAAATGAAAAACAAGCCTGATTAATCTCGGCGTCCAGTTATCTAATCTCCTTTGTGTAAGATCGCCGCACCAGTTAAACCCGCTCGTTGAAAGGGTACTTAGCATGCGTGTCCGCTTTTTCAATGACGCAGTAGCGTTTGACTTGATACCAAAATAAAACAACACCACTAATAAACCACACGATCCAAGAAAGACAGGTTTTCACTCTTGCCCCCATCCACCATCCCTCTTTTAATAAGAAGTATTCCCATATAAAGAAACATTGGGCAGAAGACTACCGCAGCGCAGCCACTCATCAGTCACCCTGGTCACGTCCTCAGACTTCATCACGATGAACGGCCCTGAGAGATCGTTGCTCCTCATCTTCTGGAGAGAAAAAAAAATTCGAAAAGCCGAGGAGGTATGACCCATCTGATTTACACGAAGGACATCATACGTAAGAGAGAGACTGCTCCAGAAATGCCGGCTACTACGCAGTAGAGATCAGGAATTCCTCAGCGTGCAACAGCAGTGAGAAAAGTGGTTCGTAGACTGGTTCAGGAGGTTTTTCTCAGATAGTAGATGAAGTTTTGTACATTTCTTTCTTTTTTTTTTTCTTTGAAGAATGATTCCACGACTTAACATTTGCATGACAAATTATTAGTGTAAAATTGTGTGTGGTTTTGGTTTCGAAGTTAGTGTTATTGTTTGGTTAAAATCCAACACTGTAGATTTCATTTTATTAAAATAAAGGAGTTTGCAGATTGAAAACTTATTGTGAAGCGGTGCAGAAGTAGCTTGAATCGTACCTTATATCGCAAAACATTAGTTAATAAATGAAAATCATACTTGAATCCATTATTCAGAATGATGTAGATATTTCGGTAGCCTGCTTGCAGAGCCACAACGTGGAAAATCACATGGTGCAAGTTCAATACCCGTCACTATCAAACCTCCGCCTGCATGGAATCATGTATATTATATCTATTGCAAGCAAAATATTCTCTTTTTAGCATGGTGTAAAGGTTAAAAAAGATTGATCCTAAAATAATTCCTGTTAACTTCCAAAGGGAACATTGATCAAAAACCAAAATCTAATCCAATCTTTAATCCAAAAACCAATTACTAAGACCAAATTTTCTACAAGAAAAATGGAAGTGCTCTACAACTGATATATATACATTATGCTGTACCTCTGTAGCTGACAGATTTCAAATGGAAATTTGTTATGAAATATACCCTCCTCGGTTATTGGTATTGCAATTCGATCCCAAGATTTCAACTGACCTATTTTTTCCCGGTTAGATGAAAGCAACAAATTAAATCGTAGAGGAGTTTGAGGAAAGCATTCTTTCCTCGCGTGTCATTAAACCTTTAGATACATGTGGCTTTAAAAGTATGCCATATATCATCTTCACGACAGCCTTTAGGATTACAATCAAGGCAGTAACATCTCTTTTGCATAGTTATTCTGCCATGCTGCAAACATATGCATATGTGTGCGCTCAATGTAAGCATAACACAGACACTATGGCTATTTTGAAATTTAACTGAAATCAAATATATTTTGGTTCAATCTACCTAGACAGTAAGCTTTCACTGATTTATTCCATCAAAGCAAGATCTTATAGGCTGAGCATTTAATTAATTGATCTTTGCTATTATCAGTTCCTGTGCTTCAAAACTCAATAAAAAAATCCAAATTATTTATTGGATTCTAATTTTATTCTTGCCTAAATGTTCGAAAAGTCTGTATATTTTGAGAAAAGAGAGCCACAACAGTTTTCATTAGCTCAGACCTGGAATTACTATATGTTTTAACAATAATATCGTATCGTTCAGATTTAATCATTTATTTAAATTATTTTTCCCCCTTCAAAACATTTTTTTAAAAAAAGAAAATGTCTAGGTTTGTGTATATGAATGGTATAAGCATGTGAGAGTGGATATTTCAAACGATTCTCAAAATAAGAAAAAAAATCTTTAAAGTTCGATTGAAAATAATTTCTTCTTCATCTTGGCCAATGCATACAGATAAGTAATCTACTTTATATTTATTTTCAATTATCTCCCTCAAACATTAATAAAATAATTAATTGAAATATTAATAATCAACTGTGATTACATAACTCTAAAAGATTGGAAAATTTACAATGACGAGACTGTATTCTTCTTGGATAAAAATCTTTTGTACATTAGGTTGATATTCATAACACATATATCGAGCCGCGGTGATCTGGTGGGTGGATCCCCGCGCCTCAGCCTTTGGGTTTCAGGTTCGAAACTCGATTCCACCGCAGAAACCTGTAAGGGAATCTGTTGCACGTTAAATCCGTCAGGGCCAAACAACCTTCCGTTAGTGAACTGTGGAGAGAGGTTTGATAGTTCAGGAAACTTTCTCGTCAACTGACCAAGTCCTTCCCAAAATAGCCCTATTGGCTTCACAACGGGTCGTTAACATAATTAAACTAAACATAACGCGCGTTCCCATACTTACATATATGTAAACTATCAACTTCTATATGGCAAAAACTAGGCATGATATTCTCATTCATAAGTTTTTAACTAGAACACTATTAAAGTTAAGGAAAAAACATTTTTTTTAAATGAATCCAAATCATCCCAAGGGGCACATTTATAAAAACAGTGAGAATTTTTTCACTTTTTATACGCATATTTGAAGGTAAAGTAGCATGAAAACATCTGCCGTCTAGCTAAATTTTCACTTGCCATCACTGATCTAATTTGCATTTGATTTCATTGAATATTTAACAAAGGTACATTTCATGACAAACTTTTTGAAAGAGTTATTGATAATAGCAACTTCATTTTTATGCGATATTTTCAGTCTGTTGACCTTCCCACCACAAAAAATATACTTTGCGTTAAAAAACAAGAGAAGGAAAATTGTACCATCTCAAAGCTAAAGATGAGATGACAGACGAAATGTGTTTAATCGAAACAAACGCTTTAGAGTTTGTAGGTGCATGATAACCAGATGGTATGGCCTGGGATCAATGGGTCATGAGTTCGAGTTGATTCCATCGTGCATTTGTGGCTAGTTTACCATTGGTTGGTGTCGGTATTTCTAGACATGCAGAAAATGCTTACCACAGATTAGAGTTGTAAACATTTTTCAGTCAATAAAAAATTATATAAAAATGCTTTTTCTTGTGGTTTGATCGCATGCTATATTATTATCATGCTATATGTATTACATTTCAGGTCTACAATTCAGGGTAAAGTTAAATTATTTGAGTTTCACTATACCAAATCGACAGCATAATTTGGTTCATAATCGACAGCATAATTTGGTTCATAATCGAAAGCATCATTATTGTTTTCAAGAACAGATTTGAAATAAGAACCTGAGAATGCTGGTATAATTCGAATAAGATTCATAAATCGGCCGAAGGGGATTCTTCACAAATGTTAATGATTTAAAGGTGACTTTGTAAGATGATATTGATTGTATTAATTTATTTAAGGAAATTAAAATTAATCATCGAGTTTTGCCATTTAGGATTACAACAATATTTTTGACTTATATATAATTTATATATTTTCAGAAAATTGAGTTACTATTACCAATTACTATCGCATCTGTAGAAAGATGGTTCCGAAAATTGAGAATAATAAAAAGTGATTTATTTCCGAAGTCGATAACAATTTATTTTCTAACACATTTTCTCAGTCGTATTCGAAACCCCCCCCCCAAAAAAAAAAGATTAAATTATGACGCTATGAATGAATTTTCTGAAAAACATGCAAGGGAAAGAACGGGTATTGCAATTTTATTCTAATAAATCGAATACCAATTTTTATTTTATTAGTTTATTAACAGTACCATCATAACATTGCCCTTGGCATAACATCCAAGAGGACAAATTAGTTTTAAACTTAAGACTGATAAATGCTGTCTCTGTAATTGAATTGCAGAGAAATTTAAAGAGACGGTTACTTCGCTCAAAGAAGACTTTCCTTCCCTAAGTGTGGAAGGAAAGCCCAACTCAGCAATTCTTTCTCTATATTCACTAACCAAACGTTTTGTTTTTTCTTTTTTTCTCTACATTTTCTCTATCGAACAACAAATAAAGCGTTTTGGCATTTATTGTACTCCGATCATTGTTGGATTTTCTTTTTTGGGGGCGTAATGTGTTTTGAATTGATGTTTAAAATCAGACGTAAACCAAGAAATGTTTCACTTATGCATACTACAGCTGTTGCTACTTGCGCATGTGAAATTTGAGGTTTTCGCGCATGCGAGAATAAATGCAAATCACATATATGGCTGCTTTACGCATGCGCGAATCGCAATAAAATAATAATTAAAATCCCAACTATAAACCTCTTTTTTTTCCCTTTGAAATGATTTCAATATTCTAAACCCTTCCTTGGTAAATGCACTACAAAATGATGCAAATATCTTTAAAATCATTTACGTATTTCTCGAATTTTTCGTTTTTAAACATACAGATGATTTCAGGAAACTTCATTTTATACTATGTAAAGATAAAGCAATCAATTTTGTATACATTATTTATGAATAGCTGAATGGTAAAATGTCAATTTTATACAAATGTCATTATTTTTCATTTTTATGCATTCCTTAAGTCATTACTACATTTCTGCATGTAACAATAAGTAAAATACTATGTTATACGAAATTTACTTCGAAGTCCTGCCAGTCAACTTTGTCACAGTGTCTGTACTTGTCCGAATTTCATGTAAGTGAATGAAGTAGGCACGTCCTTGATTTAAGTATATGAAATGGCACATGGTACACACAGCAACTAATCCGCAAAATGCATTAAATTAAATCTCGTTATTAATTAAAGCTTCAGTTTTTCGGGTTTCAAACTTATATGCTTACTTGAATGGCGAAGATTATTTTTGACTACGCAAACGGACTGATGGAATAAGTGTAAGTTCTAGTGTATACATGCGGTTTACTTTGAGCGAGTCATTAGCAATGCGTAATGTCTGAGACGCGATTAGCTACTTGAAGTACGTTGATAGTAGTGAGTACTATATTCACACCTCCGGCTTAGTTTCGTTGTTTCTTTAAAACTCCAGGGAACTGTTTGTAATTACATGTTGTGTGAATTTCCTAGATACCATCAATGTGTTCATGCCTCTAACGGCTTCTCTAGCTTATGATTAATCTGAGAGACTAATATTGAGTTTTAGATTAAGATCTGCAACGCCTTAATCCAAACAGTCAAATTAATAATATACTTTAAAAATATATAATTATATTATCCATAATCATAATTAAAAAAATAGTTAATATGAGTATTAGTTGAATCACTTTGGTTTAATCATGTTATGTGATTAATACTGCTTTATTTAATGGAAGAAAATTTATTTTTAAACAATTTCTGAAAAGCACACTTTTTTTTTACGTCCGATTAAAATTTCTTTTCAAAATAAAATTGACCAATATATATAGATAGATATAAAATGCCAAGGGAACAGAAACAGTTTTTAAAAGAATTATCAAATAAAAGAAAGTAATTCTTAGTTGAAAGTAGAAGTAAAATAGAAAAAGGTATTCATTAAAAATTTTCTGACTTGCTTAACTAAGTTTTTATTATCAGCTAATAGTTATTTTCCCTATTTTTTAAAAACTTTCATGAATATGAAATACAGAAAGAAAAACTGTTATGATTGTAAAAAAATTTGTGCCTGGGATTTTGACCGCTCTCCTCGTTTCAGATCTCACTTAATCCGGAAAAAAAAAAAAACTTTTTGAGTTAGACAATTGAAATTTGGTATATAGTCAGATTCCTATCAAATTTTGTACAAAATTTACTTAAAACGTTTCTTTTGTACGCTTGTTTGAATATTAAAATAACGCGATAAAATGAAAATTAGAGGGATAAGATGTAGTGCACAGTTTTAACTTCTGAAATGTATATATCTATCAAATTTGAAATCGAATCTATCAAGAGTTTGACTGTCTCTCGATATCTACCCTATCGACTGTCTATCTAGAACAGTGGTGGGGAAACTTTTTTTAAGACGGGCCATTTGTAATAACTAGACGATCGTAGCTGGCCAAAGAATAATGCTTAATCGTTAAAAAATTTATGTGTTCTATAAACATATACATATATTATTACATGCACTTATTATTTTAATAGTAAAAACGCAAAAGGTAAGAAAATTATTAGCACAAAATCTAAAATGAATTTAGTGTAGTTCTTGATGTGAAGTATTATCACTTTATTTTCTGGTGTCATTACTGGTTGATGGTGCATGAGAAAAAGGAAATTGAGACTGTTTTATCAAAATTCCATCATAGTCCGGTTCCATTTGCGAAGCAGAAATTCTTAAAACTGATGAAAGGTGCTCCTCTGTTATTCTGTTTCTTAAAGAAGTTTTCCTAAGCTACACAAACAATTACTCGAGTGACAGCGGTTTGTTGCAGATGACTGACTAAGTCTCTAACAAACTGATCTTCGGGCGGCCTCGCTTGTATTTATACCTACCTGCAAAGATTGCTCGGGAATTGCAGTTTTGCAGTTCTTTCGGAAAAACAGAACGATGAATCGAAAATGCGAAAGTGTCTGGAAGTTTCGAGCGAAGAGGAGTCAGCTGTTTGGGTCGGATGGATTTGTCCAGAATACTATTGTGTTTTGAATATCGCCGCAGGTAGTTTTTATGCTGGTCGTCACATTACGAAGTAAGAATGCTTTCAAACATTCCCACGACGGCACTCTAAAACGGGCCGGATTAAACATTTCCGCGGGCCGGACTTGGCCCGCGGGCCGTAGTTTCCCCATCACTGATCTAGAATGATATGTACTATCACAAGCATGTAACCACATTGGCTAATTTACCTTGCCTAATGAAATACATTTGGATTAAATTTGTACGACCAGACAGCCATGACAGCATTGGTGGATACTAAAGTTGGATCCTAAATATCGTCACCGGCCATAATACACCCCTTCCCGTGGAAAGTACTTCCTGTTATAGATAAAAGATGACTGACAACCATCATTTCTGTAGCCATCAGGGCAGTGAGAACCAACCGCCAAACGGAAGATTATTCTTTTTTGAAAGACACAAGTATTGAAGTAATATCATTGTCTCTGCGACCCGCCATAGGCACATGGATAATAAATATTGAATGACCGGACAATCACAACAGCAAAACTGACGGGAACTGTAGTTGAGTCATAAAGGCCATCACCGGCTACGGTACAACCCTTCCCTAAGGAAATACGTCCCGTCATCGATAGGAGCAGCCGTCCCTCACCTAGTTAGTTTAGTTTAGTTATATTAACGTCCCGTTTAAAGCAACACGAGGGCTATTTTGGGACGGACCTCGTAATTTTGAACCACGGTCAGATGACGAGGACGGCACCTGAACTGGCACCCCCTTCACCTACTCGTGTACCCACCAGGATAACGAGAACTAGCCACCATCCCGGAAGCTTCTCGTCCTCATTTCGAGATGACCCCGTGGGGAGAGTTGTCACAAGAATATAAACGTGACAATTAGAAAACGCAACGATAATTATAATAAAAGTTGGAATGCGATTTTGTGGCTACAGATGTAATTAAATGTAATCTCAATCCAAAAAAGGTATTAAAAAATTACACTAGTGCTCTTGTACTTGTGTATTAGTAGCCTTCCAAGAGTCAATTGAGAAAATAAAATCGTCCTCTATTATAATAAGCTTTTTGAAACAATTGACCACCAATGGTTCGTGATTAATAAAGCATTGTAATAGAATATCTAAGAGCACATTTATGACAAATTATATGAGAAAATTTTGAGGAGACCATTCCCTCCGTTATTTTTAATTTTCCTATGTACATCTCTTGTAATTAATTAAAAATGTCACATTAATACATCAATACAGCCTTACATGAAGATTCAGTTCAACTTAAGACTTTCTTTAATATCTTGTATTCAGTTTAAGATACTCTTTATATTGTACAACTATGCACTAACCAGCTAAGTACTAAATAAGTTTAGTACAACCTTTTATTGAGATATAATTTTCTTTCGAAAATCTCTTTAAGAAATACTTTTCTTCACGTTTTGAGAAAATCATCTTGTAATATTTATCCTATAATTATCCTTTTATACGAATTTTGAAAGACTTTAATCGGTTAAAATAAAATAAAGAAGGGTGGTCGAGAAACTAATTTGTCTGCAAGCTCTGTTGTAATCTTTAGTTCTTTTTCCAGAACTAATAATTCCAAATAAAGTCCTATAAAATATCATACTCTTAAATATCACGAATTTATTTCCACGAATGGAGTTCAAATAAATATAAAGCCATTCCAAGATTCGCACTTCATTAAAAATGTGAAATAAGCGTTTTCGATTGCACCTATAACATTTATAAATCTGAGACATTTGTAACAAAATCCATGACAGTAAAAATTTTCCAGTTTCCCGACAAATATCCAGCAGCTCTTGCGTCACGTATTGACATCTGCTTTCCCCTTGTGTTGCAATCGGTCTTATTGATCTGCCCTGCTTGGTATTCCAGAGATGAGCGCAATAACAATCTTGATTTTATTTTCGGAGAAGAAGCGCTTTAAATACTCTCCCGGCGGTTAAAATCGAATTCCATGCATAGCATAAAATTAATTCATGACACACAAAAGAATTCTCGATCTCTTTAATGCAGCAGTGATATCCCGAGCTAAAGAGTTAATTTACTGCAATTCCTCCGAATCCCGTAACTTTTTTATAGGCTTTTATTTTCGAAATGTTAAATGACTATTGGGTTTTCATAGTAATTATTATTTCGTTAATTTCAGCACAAATCTAGCATGAAACTAATGTAGTAAGCTCTCACATAGCATAGGAAATTTTAGGCTCCAATTAAATAAATAGCTTGCGAGTGCTATACACAAGGTTAACCGCCTTCTGCTACCAGCTTGTTAGTTGTATTATTGATTTTTTTTTTTTTTTGCTGATTTCCTGGTTTAAGGGTAGTGCGTCTTCTCCATGATCTGGGCGCCTCGGGTTCGAGTCCTGGTTCGGACATAGCTGTTCCTCCCTTATACTCTAGGGCCGCGGTGGCCGGGTGGTAAGGTCTCGGCTTCGGAACTGGAGGTTTCAGGTTCGAGACTCGATTCCACCGAAGAGCCGTCGTGTGAGGGAGTCTCTTGCACGTTAAATTTGAAAGGCCAAACGTCCTCCCGCTGGTGTGGCGTGATGTGGAGAGGGAGGTGCCAGTTCAGGTGTCGTCCTCGTCATCTGACCTTGGTTCAACATGACGAGATCCGACCCAAAATAGCCTTCGTGTTGCTTTAGAAACGGGACATTAATATAACTAAACCAAAACTAAACCCTTATATTCTATCTGTGAGATGTGTGATTGAATCCCCTCCCACGTAAAAAGGCGTTGCGCAAGCAAATGTGTGCGTGAGTCATCTTCATTTCAGCTAGAAGTCAGACTTCTGCCTTCGAGTGCCCAAGAGTCTTTACCCTCAGAAGCCAATGCATCATCATTGGCTTTTTGGGGGTTATTAATCTTTAATCTTAGAATGCATTACTTTTTATTTTATGCAGAAAATAAAGTAATCAAATTTAATAATTAATTGTAAATAATTGAGGAAAATTATTTTAAAAAATTTAGTTGATTTTTTTTTTCTGATGAAATTTTACAAAAGCAATCAATGTACCGATTTGCTACATTATGAATAACACCAATCACATTATTACAACTCTGCAATAATAATAAAAAAATCTCTTTTTTGCCATTATATATTTTACAAAGCAAAAAAAGTATTTTGATAGTAATTTTGATGGAAGAATTATTCATGCAACAGTCATCTTGGTATATTCCAAAGTTTTCAATTTAAACCTAATTCTAGCGCCGCTATCGCCATATATGGACCTTTTCCTACAAATGTTTTTAAAAAAGAATTTTAAAATATTCATAATTGCTCTTTGAAACAGTATGTGAAGCTAATTAATGGAAATAACATGGAGTAGCCAAATGGTTACACGATGCATTATAGAGTTAATATATAATACTTTTTCCAAAGAAGTTCAAATTATTTCATACCGTTGGAAAATATGAATTTTGTTGAATCAGTTGTTACAAATTGCTGAGCATCGAAATTGCAAATTTCTATGCTATGTAATAAAACCAGATATGAAAATGTTACTTCAGGCTTAATAAACCTTCACCCAAAAAAGCCATTGAATGATTTGATAGATCAGTTTGAATTTCATCATAGCATTAAAAACCTTCAAATCATAATGCATTATATTAAAATGGAACTTCGTTTAACGAGCATAGTTCGTTTCGAATTCGACTCGTAATGTGAAACATTCGTTAAACGAAAAAAAAAAAAATCCAAAGAAATCCGGGCGGAAAGGACAATGCGCTTTATTCGGAAAAAAAATTACAATAATGTAATTTGTTATTTATAATATATAATTTTTGTGCAAGAAAATTGTCTGAAGACATTTCTTTTTCGGTAGCTTGTGTGAAAATTGGAAATTCCTAAATTTACATTTAAGCGACTGTGATTACGGTGATGCTTCTCAATATACAATGCAATTATCTTCATGCTTTCAGCATACTTTTATTTCGCTGAAAGGGTGTAGCTTTGTTACACTATTATTCTCTCCTGACCAAATATCATTCTCGGCTTTTTGATTAAACATAGAATGCAGCTGCATAAGTGTTTCGGTAATTCTGATTACATCCTACCAGCTAATCAGTGCCGTTCTATCTATGTCTAGCAGCATGATGTTGGGCGGCGATACAATATGGGTGATTGGATTATTACTGGACGAATTTTTCCGTAACATTGGAGGGATAGGATTTGGACGTTTTGGGACTTTCAAGATCTTCAAGGAATAGGATTTAACGAAGTTTCGATTTAGTCGCGAATTTTCATTCCAAATTCTACATTTCCGTCAAAATTCCAATTTTTTAATTTTTTTAATTTTTTTTAGTTATGTTTAATAGTAAATTATTTAACATACAATAAATTTAATGTAGTGATCGATTTTCCAGAAAAAATTTTGAATGATACCTAAAATAGAGCAAAAATATAAAATACTCCATGACTGCCTTTAACAAAACACTGATTTTTAAAAATTTTGATTGAAAAAAAAAAAAATTGAAAAATAATAAAAGTAAAAAAATTAGATATTTTCAAAAAAAAAAAAAAATCACACAAATATTTCAGTGAAAAGTTTTTTCCACCGAAATGAATATAGCTGCACAAAATCGGCTTCCTAATTGTATTAAGTTCATTCAGAGGGTTCTTCAAAAATTTTGGTCAACGAGTATTGAACATTAAATGCGGTAAAAGAATAGTAAAAAAAATTAATTTCTAATATTCTAAAAATTAAAATTTATGAGCAACTTATATGTAACTATAAGCAAAACAAAGTAAATTTTGGGAAAATCGCAGGAAAAAAAAATGGAACACCAAGTCTTCCTAAGACACTCATTCCTACTTTGAAGACAAGATTTCTTTAAAAGAACCAGCAGGAGTGTTCTTCCTGAAACTTTCTCTCGTGCTTTCTAACAAAAATATGAGTGTATTATCATGAGAGAACATGAGCCTGTTTTCGTTAGGAGATTTTGAATAACTGAAGGCAGCAAATAATTGACGCTCGAAATCGCGTAGGCAATATTCATCAACAACTTTCAATCACACACACACACACACATATATATATATATATACCTGCTTTTACCAGTAATGCATCATTATTATGTATGATTCTTTGAAAGCAGATGCGTTTTTAAAAGATTGACCTGCTTTTACCAATATTGCTTAATTATTACGCATGCTTTTTTGACAGCAGATGCATTTTTAAAAAGTTGACATATAACTGTAGTGGAAGCTTTATTAGTCAGATATCCTCAAGATTGAGTGATCACTTTTGGTCTTGTGGTCCTGCTATCTGGCTACCAACTATAAGATCGCAAGTTCGATCCTAGCTATCTCATAGCAACAAAACTATGACATCATAGTCGTTGTCGTGTCCGTGTTTTTCAAGGAAAGGGGGTGCAGTAGCTTTTGAGGGTAAAGACCCCTGAGCACCCAGAGGGCAGAAGTCCGACTTATAGCTCATACACACGATACAACCCTTTTTAAGGGGTGGTCGAATTCAGCCATACACTAATTCATCCACCAGCAAGTCGGAATTTAGATCCAAATCAGAGACCGACTCATCCCTGATTCAATACCCCCAGAGGTATCGTTTTGTTATGGGAACTTGGAGGACTTTGCAGTCTCGATATAACGTGCCCTAACTGCCATTAGCCAACACGGCGGTCTTTGGCCAAGACGAGGACAGAACCCGCGACCTTTCGGTTACGAGACTGACGCTCTACCAACCAGGCTACCGCAGCCTTATCATAGTCGTTATTTTCATGGAATGTAATTTTTTTTCAGAAGAAATTAAATGAGTTTTAAAAAAACTTCACTCGCGCTTAATAACAGTTTTGATAAAAGTATTTTCTCTTTACTTCAGTGGGGAAATATCACTGTGTTCATTCTTAAGTGGGTAACATTGAGGGATTTGACTTTTGTTATAAGATTCATTCATTATGAAACTCTTTTATGATCTCAAAATTTTTTAAATAGCTGTTTGCGTTTGCAAAAATATTGTTTTCATAAAAGTTCCCGACAAATTAGTATGCTGAAGAATTTATTGGTAAATAGTTTATCATTTGGAAATAGCATATATAGATAGAAAGAGGCGTGGGGGGAGGCGGTAGAGACTGATAGAGAAACCTCCTGATTGTTTTAAACTGATTTAAACTGGTTAGTGACTTAAATTAATTAACAAAAATAATGTTCTCACATGATAACTTGAAATTTGCGAACGTAGATTTCATTTTTATTTTTATTTATTATATACAATTGGCGATATATTTTATTTATTATATACAATTGGCGATATTTTATTAATAAACAATACGACAGAGCTTATTAATACACGAGTAACAGAAAACGGAAGATTTAAAAAAATCATCATTTTGGATGCCCTTTTCCCATTTTTGACACAGAATTACAATTTTTGCTACAATATAAAGAGTTTTATTGATTTGAGTCATTGA
>JAPMOQ010064962.1:790389-848170 GCA_026543055.1 Argiope trifasciata | reverse complement strand
CAACCAATTGCAACCGGTATGGGCTACTTCCGGTGAATCAGCTGGTATCTTCCATCTGATTCTCCTCTGGGCGTGAGTCAAGTTCACTAACGAGAAATGTCTAGCCGTTACGTCACCAGCGGGCTTTTCTCAGCGCTGCTCGCAGCTCGAGTTTTTCGTAGTAACGGGCGTAGCGGAGCGTGTTTTATGACTTCAGCTGGACAGCACTCTCCAATTCTATGGAAGGTATTATTAAAAGTAGGCAGGGGGAGGGGATTAAAGGGGGGATCAACATTTTTCCCACACTGGTGATCATGGATGCGATTACGGTGGATGCGGTTGGAAGATTACTTTCATCTCCCTTGCGTTCATTTGTTTTTAATAAAGTATGTATGTGCTTATGAGGTGCATGTAATAAATACTTTATGTCTTTTGGCATAAAAAATGTTTTAAGTTGGCGCTGCTTTATCATGAACAGCGTACAGCTTAACGGACTTTTGTTATTATTTATTTCCAAAATGTTTTAAGAGAATTTTGGATTTCATTTTCCTTTTCAGCCAAATATAAATTTTTTTTTTCATAATTCTAAATTGATTGGCCGAAATGATTACAAAATTATTGTAATTACAAAATAACAATACAATTTTAATAGTAATTACAATATAACTGTAATAGTACAGATTTAAAATTAATGCTTTCTGTTATCTCTAATGTTATTTCTTTTTTTCTGATGTCATCTCTTCCCTGCTACTATCTGCGTAATATACCTTGCTCGCAATGATTGATTCCAAAATTAATTCAAGACGAATGTTAGAGAATTCGAACATGAAAACGAGACACACACAAACTTTTTTTTTTCATAACAACGATTGCTACCACTAATTTATAATAATAAAAGTAAGTGGAAGTAATTTTATAAGCCCGTTTTTGAATATTTTCAAATCTAACTGGAAATATTTATAGAAATCTGGGATCAAATTTCTCCGAATTTTGATTTCCAATCTGAAAAGCAAAAGTACCTTACATTGGAAACTACTAATGATGATTAACGTGACAAGATTAATAATAATACATGAATGTGACAAGGTTAATAATCAATTATTGATTAATGTTGTGACTCATTCTTGATAGTTTTGCACAATTAATATTTTTTAATTAAATTTCAAAATCTTAATTCAGATATTTTACTAAAACGATTCTATATGATGAAATGCAAAAGTGTGTGTGTCGGCTCATGAGTTTGCCCTTCTTGGAGTAAATTCATGCGGTTCAAAATCTGTGAAATAGCAGAATACAATAGTTCAAATATTGAGTGATCTAATTTGATTTCTAGCAACAATTTTATAGAATAAAAGAAATATTTGATTCATGGAAAATTGTTTCATTTTTTATTTCTTGTATTCGTATTACAGAGAAAATTTAGTAATCGTCAAACTATTCAAACTCGAGATTTAACGAATCTCCACGTTTTAAACCTTGCTACGTTCGAAAAATATATTTTTGTAAAATGTTTGTCTGTCTGTGAGAAATTAACACAAAAACGTCTCTAGCTAGATGGTTGAAATTCGGTATGCAGTTAACACAAAAGTTGCTGATTCTATCAGATTTTGAATAAAATATGTTTAAAAAAGTCCGTCTGAGCTAAATAAAAATAAAAAAATCGGTGCATAGATTTAACATCTATAGTATACACAACTGTCAAGCTCCGAGGTAAATCCCTTTAGAGCTTGATTATATTTCGAACTGTACTTTCAGAAATATGTAAACGCGATAACTCACGTACGCAATGATTTAGGTATAAGAAATTTTCTGTACAAGTAAATACTGTACAAGGTTTGTGTAAAATAGTTTTTTCAATCGGTTGCAAAAAATGTATCGCAAACATAAATTCAAATTTAAGATACTATTAACGCATGTCAGTGATTAATTGTAACTAGGGATTAGACCTAAAGTTCAATACCGGTATTAGGGTATTGTTTAGATCTTAATATCGAGATAGCGGTTTTAATGAGGCCGCGGTAGCCTGGTTGGTAGAGCGTCAGTCTCGTAACCGAAAGGTCGCAGGTTCTGTCCTCGTCTTGGCCAAAGACCGCCGTGTTGGCTAATGGCAGTTGGGGCAAGTTAAATATGTCGAGACTGCAAAGTCCACCAAGTTCCCATAACAAAACGATACCTCTGGGGGTACTGAATTCAGGGAAGAGTCGGTCTCTGATTTGGATCTAAATTCCGACTTGCTGATGGATGAATGAGTGTATGAATGAATTCGACCACCCCCTAAAAAGGGTTGTGTCGTGTGTGTGTGAGCTAGAAGTCAGACTTCTGCCCTCTGGGTGCTCAGGGGTCTTTACCCTCAGAAGCTACTGCACCCCCTTTCCGTGAAAAACACGGACACGACAACAACCGGTTTTAATACAGATAATAGAAATTTTAGAAAAAGAAAGAAAACACAGGTGTTTCTTTGCATTATTTGCCAGTTTTATTAAAGAGTGTAAATATCACAAAAACAATTTATAAATTATAACTATACATAAAGGATCACAAAAAAGTAAAAGGAACTTCTTATTTATTTAAATCACAAAAAAAGATAAATATCACAATTCAGTTGTTTTACTATTATAAATTTTTGAAATGTGATCGTAAAAAACATAATGAATCAATTGTACTGTCATTAAGTAATTTTAATGTTTATGCTTCATAAAACCGCAAGTCTTCATTGTTAAATGTAAACATCTCCTCCATTCTTTTTTCCTCTCATGCCTATTTTGTCGAAATAAACCTATCTTAACGCATGCGCAAAAGCACGGAAGGTATATAATGTACTGTCAAACAGTATTTTATAACTTCTCTTATGATGTAGCATGTAATTTTGTATTCACAGTCTAATTAATTTCGCCCGTTAGGGAGACATAAAAACATAACCGTATATTATTTTGCTATGTGGGCGATCCTTGAACATATAGTGGAACAATTTAAAATTTTTTTAGTAGATACTGAAAAAACGGCATTTGAATTTGTCAACACTGGTATTACGAAATTGTACACATGGTTGAAAATACCGGTATTCGGTAGTCCGGTATTCCAATTCCTAATTGTAACGCCTTAATGGCCAAATAGTTCACCAAGGATGTCTCGATAGATTCAGTAAAATGCTACATTTCGCCAAATGTTATTATTTCCTAACTATTTGCTCATCAGTATCATGCAAGGCTTTCTCTGGCATGACAAATTTATCAAAGGGTACGAGAGAAATTTTGGAGGAGACTACACCCGCAGATTTTCCATCCATATTCTCTTTAGAAAAATAATAAATATTCTTTTTCTCTGTTATATTCACGTTAAAACACATCATTTCCACAATCGAAATAAAATCAGTTCGATAAACACTTCCTCAGATGAGTCACTTTGTAAACAGTCCCTCAGTAATCTAGACACATAATCTTTAATAGTGAAGAAGGGGAAATGATTTCCCCTTTCGCATGCTGTTCCAAGGGCCACTTCAGCCGCCCGCGTGGAAATTTCCCCTCCTATAACGCTATTATCATGATTCAATGAAAAGGAAATGTGGATCGTGATGAATTATTATTATTTGAATAGGGACTTCAAAGTTTTTCATATTAACCTTATTGGAATATTGAGATTCTAAATTAAATAAATTTAAAGTAGACTTGCTTTAGAGATTGATGCAGTAAGTTCTGCCTTTTTAAGTTCAAAAATTTATTGTGATTCGATTTTTCCTACAATGACTTATTTTTCACAATATAATGCAAACTTGTTTGGTCAGTTTTTTTTTACATCCTATGCTAGTGAGTAAAAAATAAGTAAAATTACAGTATCATTAGATATCAAACCAAATTAAAATCTCGTGGATGTGTGCCAGAGAACTTCAATGATTCACATCCAGTTTGGATTACAGATTAAAACGTCTCCGTTGCAATGGTCAGCTCAAAACTTTCTTTATTATCTCTAGTAAAGGAGTTATCCCAGAGAAAGCTTTGCATGGGATTGGGGTATAATAATCACGAAATATTAACCTTTGGCATGAGTTTAGCATTTTTATTGTTTTAATTCTGTCATCCTTGGCAAGTTATTTCCCGATTAATTTCTTTTAGAATTAGAAAATCGAATTTATGCTCTAGACGCGTATTCCTCGAACGATTGAAAAGGAAATTTGACACTTGTAGTCAAAAAAATCCCACATCAAGTTTGATGTATATAAGACATCGCGTTCATACTTCTGAAAATACAGATGGAAGATGACCATCTGCTAAATGGATTTGGCTCAAACTTTGATCAACGTCTACACTATATACGTTAAATCTGTGTACCGAATCATATATATCTAGCTCTTTCCATTTTGCAGTTATGGAGTTAATTTATAATGGAACAGCCGAATTTCCTCTAAGCAAATTTTGCTTAAAGTTTGATAGAAATTTGCGAATTTGGGTAAAGACATTCATCAATCTAGATTTAACTGGTTTTGAGTTATCTTAGTCGCAGATAAACAAAAATTTCCCGAACATGTATTTTTCGAACTCAGGATGGTCTAAAACGTGGAAATTCATCAAAATCTCGAATCCAAATTTTTTTAATGTTTATTATATTTTCTCAAGATATAAACGAGAAAGTAAAGGAGTCAACTCTTCCATTGTGGTTGCAGAAGTGCAGTATTCCCTACATTATTCCGAAATCTTGTTTATCAGCTTATTTTATGGAATGTATTTATTTTTTTATTCTTTCTGATAAGGCTTGAATACAAACAGGCGCTTTTTATAGTGTTTGTTGAGCTCATTCATGAAATAACATTTTGTTCCTTTTAACGCATTGCCGAACGTGGAAATAAAAATCATGGGCTGCCAGAATCCTAACCCCGATTTATTCCTTTAAGTGTCCAGTCTACACCTCAATTAATGATCTTTTTAAAGCTGCGCTAAAATCAGCCTAATTATAACTGTAAGTAAAATCACTTTTATCTCTTTTCCTCTACCTGTCATTTTTCTCTCGATTCATTTTTCTTTAAAAATCGAACGAATGAATAGTTTTCTTTTAAGTCTATGTTACACTAAAACACTTTTTTTTCGACAAACGATTGCTCACATAAAAGAGGAAAGTAAATCTTTTTTTTTTTTTTTGAAAAAATTTAATTTTTGTTTATTGATTGAGAACGTGGGTAACGATACACTTTTCTTGTGAAATTTTATTGTGTGTGGATTGAATATAGATTTTTAATACATTTTTTTTAGGGGGGAGACATTAAATTGTGTTAAGGAAAGAAATATTAATCCATGGGGTGAATTTTGCATTTTTACTGAGTCTATATATCATTTTTGGTATTAATCCTTTGTTGTTGTCGTGTCCGTGTTTTTTTTTCACGGAAAGGGGGTGCAGTAGCTTCTGAGGGTAAAGACCCCTGAGCACCCAGAGGGCAGAAGTCCGACTTCTAGATCATACACACGACACAACCCTTTTTAGGGAGTGGTCGAATTCATTCATACACTCGTTCATCCAGCAGCAAGTCGGAACTTAGATCCAAATCAGAGACTGACTCATCCCTGATTCAGTACCCCCAGAGGTATCATTTTGTTATGGGAACTTGGAGGACTTTGCAGTCTCGACCTATTTAACGTGCCCCAACTGCCATGAGCCAACACGGCGGTCTTTGGCCAAGACGAGGACAGAACCCGCGACCTTTCGTTTACGCGACTGACGCTCTACCAACCAGGCTACCGCGGCCCTATTAATCCTTTGTATGCAGTTTATAGCATCCAAAAAATAGAAATTGTATTTTAGATACTTTTTTATCAGTCGATTGAAACAAAAGGTTAATTCAAAATTGCGCTTGTAATCAAAAATTCGATAATCATCGGGGTTTTGAACCATTAAAAATACGGACCGATAGACAATCAACCTGTTGTTGGATTTCTCGCAAAATTTCAAAATTCTCTACACTATAGAACCAAATTTTATCTAATGAGCTCTCATCGTTTTATAATTATCGCGTTAAATAATATCGGACAGGCAGACTTCCTCTGAGCATATTTTGCTCAAAATTTGAAAGAAATCCACAAATTTCTTATAAAGACCACATACCAAATTTCATTTGTATAGATCAAGAGGATTTTAAGTTATCTTTACCAAAGACAGACCAGTTTAAGGAGATTTTCTAAAAATGTGTTGTCTACAACGAGGAGATTCGTCAAACTCTTGCGTATGAATTTTTTGACGATTACTATGCTTTATCTATACTTCTTATAGAAGAAAGTAAAAATTAATTAATGGACTTTGGTGCTTTATGATCTCATTTAAATTATATATATATCGTTAATTCTGAGTCATATTCGTTCATGGATATATTATTCGAGTAAATACAATAGTTAGAAAACAGAATGTGCTAGTTAAATTTAGATCTAGAATTGGCATTAAAACTTTAAATTCTGATGATGAAATCCTTGAAGAATGTATTATCGATTTTCTTCTTTATACGTGAATTTGAGCATAAAGCGTCAAGCATTCTGAATGCAAATAAGAAAGGTGAGGAGATGACGTCCCAGTAGGTTTGTTTGAAAAGAGCTTTGCGAGAATCACTTTCTGTAGCAGTCCTGGATTTATTTTAAGTTGACAAGAATTCGCTGAAGCCGAAACGTTTTATTATCTGTCCGTCTGAAAAATCTAGCTCTGTGGGTGAGCTTCCAGAAACCCGGACCACAATCGTTGTCACTTCTTCAAAGGAACCCGCTTTAACATCTGTTACACCTGCGAACCTATAGGGATCGATAGCAATCCCCTTTTTACAATGAGACAATGAATGGATTTGTAAAAACATCTTGTAATCTTCTGCTTATCTCTAGACCGAACACACACGTAGAACTAACATATATTTCTTGCAAGGTGGTCTAAATGCTTATCAAATGCCTTTGCGAACAAAAATAATTGCAACTTTCAAATATGTGAAAAATGCAAAAACTCGTATAAGGTATATAATGTAAATTATTTTAAGAATGATGATTGAAAACAAACGCAAAACAAAAATATTGCAATGGACTTGATTGCATATTTAAAAAAAAAACATTTGGCTGTTGATAAATATTTTCTGAAAGCTATGGTGGGATTTGCCTGAGAATAGGACATATTTACCATATGTGACTTTTTTAAAATTTAAACAGAAATTAAACTTTTAAAAAAGATGCTATTATAACTTGATTAATAATTCATAATTTGACTTTAAATTTATCCTTAGTCATGTTGATCTTATTTTCAAAATTAGTAATACATATTATCGATATACAACACTAGTGATGAGGTTTTCATAGAGAACACGATCTTAGAGTATCAAAATGTATGGCACTATATCATTAATTAGATAAAACTTCATTGCTTTTGGTTTAATACTTATAGCCCTGGATGTTAACAGTTTTTGATTAGAGATTCCATTAGCTAATACTTAATATTATACGGGTCTCACACACATTCAACATCCTACATGCATTTATATTTATACACTATTTCGCACTCATTAAAGCAATAATCAAACCACCCATTTAAACAAAACTACACTATCTATAAGGCATTGTAAATTAATGAAATTAGAAATGTTTAGACTGGAGCGTTTTGAAGCAACTTGATTATTATGTTCGTAATTTTGAATCATGATTAGATTATGAGGGCGATTCTAAGCCGATACCACAAACCAAATTATTGCACGACATCAGAGAAAGAAAAATTAGCCCCTATGAACCTAATGTTCACCAGACCATTTGTGATATTTTTTCTTTCAAATCTGTTTTTGAGTACAGAATCATTTAGCCATAAAGTAAAGACCTTATTACTGTGATGGTAAGTTCATAAACCACATAAAAACTTCCAGATTGGAGTGTAGACTTTTGGTCTAAGGGTTATGTCACGCGACTGCGGACCTAATGGTCCCGAGTTCGAACCTCCAGGAAGCACATTGGCGACCTGAACGTGATCTGGTCACCAATGTGCTTTGTGGGACAATTGGTTCCTTAGTCGCGTGACATAACCCTTAGACCAAAAGTGTAAATTTCGGTCTGGATATTCTTATGTGGCTTATGAACTTACTAACACACTACCAAGCCACTCGACCTCATATTAATTTTCAGAAGAAATATCTGTAACTACTTTTACTTACATTGAATACATCTAACACGCGATTAATAACAAACTTCAGTTACTCATCAAGGGTAACTATATCTTAGCGAAATGTTTTCCATTCACTCTGCAATAAAATTTTTTCTGTCCAATTGTTATTCATACAGTAATGAAATGAGCAATTAATTAATGAAAAGAAATAAAGATATAGCCTAGAAACTTATTAACGATAATTTAAATCAAAATAACTGTCTATTTTACCATTTTTGAGTGCTATACCGACCATTCATGATATTTCTTTCAACTTACTTAGCTTGCAGCAGCTCATGAATTTTTATTATATCTAATATTTCCATCAGTTATAGTAGATATGCTATAGCATCAAGCGAGTTAAAGGCAAAAATTGTTTTTCCACAATACAACTTTAATTGCAAATGAAAGTTTTAGTTAAAAAATCAAAGTTTTGGTTTAGTTTGTTTCATTTTTAAATCAGTTTAGAGTTTGTCTTACAGATTCCGCAACTATTGGGCAATAATAGTTTTATTTTCAAATCTACAGCATGTATTTATATCAATCCAACTCATTCCTACATTCAAATCAAATGATTGCTTCTGGATTACTAAAATAAATAAAAGACGATAGATAATAAAATCAAAAATATAATAAATAATAAGATTTCACTTTTTGTATGCACAAATTGCCCTTTCGTTAACAGATGATGAAAGTAAGTATCTGGCACAAACGTTTGAAAAAGGTGTTCTAAATAACAATTAAGCTATGAGTATATATGTTGGTTCGAAAATTAATATTTCTGGTTCAAATTATTACTCGTTAGCAGGAAAAAAAGGGCGGGCGGGGAGAAAAGCAAGTTATAAATGCTTTGTTTGTAAAAAATTTTATTTATAAAATATTAATAATTTTTTGTGGCATTCGTGAAATGTTGATTTTTGTTAACCCGGCACAAGCTAAGAACTGCGATTCTGGAGCATACGCCGGAGAACATACCTTCATTCCTTCCTTCATATTAATAATTTTCTTAAATGACTAATTAAAATTTGTTCGTTACTCGTTGGCATCTAGATAGCACTGTCTATGAAACCCTCTCCAACCCAAATTAACAGCGGAAATGCCTAAAAAAGTACATTTCTTCTATGTTTCCAAATGGTATCACAGGTGTGGAAAGGGTTGTTTTTAGTTTAGTTTAGTTTAGTTATATTAACGTCTCGTTTTAAAGCAACACGAGGGCTATTTTGGGATGGACCTCGTAATTTTGAACCACGGTCAAATGACGAGGACGACAACTGAAGTGGCACCCCCTCTCCACACCACAACACACCACGTTTGACCTGACAGATTTAACGTGCAAGAGACCCCCACACACGACGGATCTTCGGTGGAATCGAGTCTCGAATCTGAAACCCTCCGGTTCCGAAGCCGAGACCTTACCACCAGGCCACCGCAGCCCCCATGGAAAGGGTTATTACAGCCTTGATTCAGTAGACTAAATTTTATGCAACAGGATTATTTTTGAGCAAAAAAAAATCTTTGATTAACGTTCATTTTCCATTGATATAAGTTTTTTAAACTATGAAATTAATAAAAGGATGCCTGTATACCAAAGATCCTCTAACTGTTATCCATTTAGAGAAGATCGATTGACAGCAACACCGTGATGTTTAAAAGTTCCGAGGTGAAACAAAGTGATCAAGAGCACCTCCACGTCAAAATTTTGAATAGCAATTATAATTTGTAAATTAAGGAAAAATAAGATTAAAATTGAAACTAATTCAAACGAGGAAAAAATAAAAAGTCATGAAATTTAGTATGATTAGTTAATTAATTGTAATGATATAATAATTAATTGAACCGACTTATGGGAGAATATCAATAAACTTTTTAAAATCATTTATTGGTTAAAAATAATATTTAAAGCTATTATTATATTCAGTTCTTGAATAATATGTCGAAGGAGAAAACTTTTCCTTCTAATTCATCCGTTCTATTAACAAAAAAAAGTAGTAATTGCGAATCCGGAACTAAAGGGATCAGATAAAATCAAGCGTATCAATTCCTCTTACAGAGAGAGTTATTTCCCATTCACGCGTTCTCCCCTTATGGACATGATACGCGATCTCTCAGATACCACGACGCAATCACAACAGTCGACCAGATGGTGTCGAGGCAAATCAGCTGGCAGATTTTATTCGATTCTAAATGCATAGAAGTGCGCTATCTGTTTTTTAAATCTTGGAGCGCCGAACGTTACCGAGGTACACAATCGGGAAGTTTTGTAGAGCGGCTGCTTCCACCAACAGTGGCGAGAAAATTTGTTTACAAACTTATGAATTATTATTCAAAAAAAAAAAAAGAAAAAAAAGAAAAAGAAAAGAAAGAAAGAAAGAAAAAGTGAGAGAGAGAAACCGAGCGCTATGGATGCAATATATATTAGACAAGTTGTGCCTTTCGATCTGCTATAAGTACGCTGCCCCACTCCAGAAAAAATCGGCTGAACTAAAAAAAAATGAAGCTAAAACTATATAATAAAGCCAGAAAAAAGAAACAAAATTAAAAGACTATGATTTCATAGCTTTTTTGTTTTCTCGTATGCATTGTATAAAGAAAGTATAGTAAACAGCAAAAAAATTCAAACTCAAGATTTTGACGAATCGCCACGTTTGAGACCACCCTGAGTTCGAAAAACATATTTTTGGAAATTGTCCATCTGTCTGTCTGAAAAAGATTACTGAAAAACGGTTTAAGTTAAATGATCAAAATTTAGCAGGTCTTAAAACCAGATTTGCAGATTTCTATGAAATTTTGAGTAAAATCTGCTCAGAGGAAGTGCGTCTGTTCAAATATGAGTTAGCACGATAGCTGCAAACAAAAACAGCTAAATAGATAATATACGGTACACAATTTTCACATCTTTAAGGCACTATTATTAGCATCCATTAAATTTTGTACAAAGGTTCTCCGAATATACGAGAATCTGATTATTGTAAAGAGAAGAAGCTAGATGGATAAAATGTCCTACACAATTTGACATCTAAAGTGTATACGTATATGTATTAGATTCAGAACAAAATCGGTCGAATGGCTTGCTAGTTTATTTACTTTAGCTTTTGATTACATATAAACGTGATGATTAAAAGCCGTAACAACTTAGTCAAATAAAATTTGATTCTTAGTTTTAACATCTAGAGTGTAGATTTTTTATCGAATTTTAAATCATGTCTGTCGGAGGTTTGACCGTATGTCGGTTCTTATTTTTACAAACATGTAATGTGATAATCTAAAAACAAAAGTCTGAAGTTTTGATATTTGGTATAGGATTTTGAGATTATAATGTTAGTTCTGAATCAAATTTTGGTTTAAATCGACCAAGAAAAAAAAACCCGGCTAAATGTGTATTTGGATTTCTCGTTTTTCTCGTTGGTTTTCTTTGGGTATTGACGACTAACCGCTATAAAATTTGCGGAAAATCGCATTCTAACAATTCTCTAGCATTTGTTGTTAAGTATATTTATTAAAGAGGACAAGAAAACGCTAATTGAATACCATCCCCGCTGTTTTAGCGAGAAAACTCCCGTCGAATATACAAATAAAAACTAATTTAATGAAAGTATTGATTCTGATGAGATCTATGTTAGTCTATTAGTTAACAATAGTTTCTTGTCTTTTTCACAAGTTTTTTGCCTTTAATCTAATTCGTATCTTTTTTGGTTATTGGATAGGCAGATTTGGAGAAAGAAATGTGAAAACTTACACTGCGAAACATCCCATAAGGGCTATCAGATTACGACGTTTTCTAATTTGTTCTATGCTTTATATAAAACAAATATACTGAAAACTGCCAAATTCATAACAGATTTTTAAAACATGTATAGCAATTTAAAATATAAGGATTGACATTAATTGATTGATCGAGGGGTTGGTGTATTTAAACATTTATCTACTATTTCAAATGCTAAGTCTCATTAATAGATCGCTACTAAAAGTTACATCAGAGAATGTAATTCTTGCTTAGTTGAAAATTGAAATCTTTGTTGTAGTTATTCGGTTTTATTACTTTGAGTAATTTCAGAATTTAAAATTTTCAGTTTTCATAAATTGATGAATCTTTTCATTCCATTAATTTCAATTTTTAATATGTTCGCGGAAACACTGACAGTTCATGATTTGTGTCTGATTTCATAAAATTAATGAATATGTAAAATTAAGAAACCAAATTTTTCGCATATAAATGTAAGTGGAAACCCGTTCCTCTTAATATTTCGTTGCTACTTTCTTTTCTTGCATATATTTTACTCTCAAATTAGTGATATATTTTCGCAGTCAAAATCGGTCGACAGTGAAAAAGAGTTCAGAAACCTTGACCTACAAAATGTTTCACGTTAGAAAAACATTGTAACAAAACCATTCCATCTATTTTCAAAATAAACGATGGATGGGATGTTTACGGAAAAGAGTTGGCTCGGCCGAAACGGAATACTTTGTCTAAGTAGGTGCTGCCAGTTTTCTTTTTCTTTACTTTGTTTCAATAATAATAATAATAAATTCAGAATTCTGACTTCCTGATGTAAGGCCCAACTTTCTTCTCTTCAACGATTCAGAGTTAAAAACTGTAAATTCCAGGCCGTTCTTTTCCAGTTAAAAAATAAAGCAAGGTCACTGGAGGAAGAAACCTTCGCCTTCGTGAAAAAGCATCTCAAGTCGAAAGGCGCGATCATAAATACACCAGTTTGTTACGTCCTTTCCGAAAGTTAGTTACACTTTATCGGGAGTTAACACTTTCTCCTCGGGACCCGAGCCAGGGAGCGGTATTAACTAGCAGGAAATATACGCAGTGGCCTTGAAATTATTGTTATTTTTTCAGTCTCACCCTCTCTTAGCTCTTACGTCCTCGCTTTAGCGTAAATGTGCCATGTTGAGTAAATAATGACATTATTTTACTTAAGTCTGCCAGGAACCTCATCAGAATTGTTCATTGAGGAGTCATCAGAATTTCCCAGAGGACTACTTTTCTGATTCTTTTTTCTCTGCCCGCAATGCTTTATTTACTCAAATCAGTATTTCGCCAGTTTAAGTATAGCAGAATGAGCTCTTTTTAGCACAGAAGTATAACAGAGTGAGCTCTTTTTAGCACAGAAGTATAGCAGAATGAGCTGTTTTTAGCACAAATTGTAGGCACGAAAGTTTTCATTTTCTTCATTAGCGCAATCTTCTTCAATCACACAAATGTGCTTCAACATTCTGAAAACACACACCATATGTTCTGTAGTGCAACGAAGAATAACGAAATTCCGTTGACAGAAGACCGAGCCTTTAGAGTTGACTATTTTATTCCTCCCTGGTGGATTTAAATTGTTTTGCTCTAGTAATGAAGTACATGTATGTATGCACGAGATCTAATTTAGACATCAAGATATTATTAAAATTATCTTTAGACATTAAAAATTATATATATATATATATATTTTCAAAAGCATTTTTTCCAATCCTAATCAATCAATTAAATTGACAATACAGATTTAAACTGCTAGGTAATAGATCATTTTGAAAGTTGAACACTATTCTGCAGTCTTTGCAATTTTGAATTAAGGTGGAATTTTTGGTGGAAACATTTTTGAAACCTACAATCTTCTAATCCAAAATCAAAATTACCATCGAAACAACGATGAGGTGTTTCAGAAGAAAGACGCATCTATGCTACATTATTCCTATTTGGTTATTTATTTTGTTTATTCAATAAAGATTTAATTAGAGCCTTTTGCTTAAAAGCAAGTGTAATTACTCTTATAATGGATTTGAGCTTCACTTCTGTGTGAAAAATGAATAACTGTGAAGTTTCAATCCAATTTAAGTGTATCTGCACTTACTTTTTTAAAAAGGTGTGTTGATGATATATATTGATAATTCATACTAACTAGTAGATATCATCTAAAATCAGAAAATGTCTCATTCAGCCTTTCAGACCCGCCTTTTTCTTTTCACAACATGGCGGCCTTCTTCAAATCCATACCAAGTATTGCATTGCAGTGCAGACGTACTTTTCCCATTTAAGGGTAAAGATGAAACGACGCCGGCACAGAACCGAAGGCGCCTTGAAAAGGTAGTCTCTACAAGAGATGCAGGTGCCCTAGGGTCACTGCTAGTGTGGAGAGCTGACTGCATCTGAAAGCGATGTACTTACGAGCATGCGAGGAACAAGAAAAGAATCCATACGGAAAAGAGAGAGATAGTTTCTACATGGCGTGCATTCTTGATTTAAAAAATACAATTGCATGGAAATTTTAGCACTTGCTCTATTTCCTAAAGACTCCTTTTTAATCCACAACTTCTTTTTCAATTCCAACTGTTAGTTCACACTCTCCCTATATAGTACATATATATACCTAGTTCAAATTTTCAATTGCTAACAAAATACTTTTTACTCGTCCACTCAAATCCAATTACATTTTTTAAAACTTGTAGTGGATGTCACTTGACTTTAATACAGCTTTTTTAAATATTAATTCCTTTTTTAAAAATATTAATTCATTAGTTCAATTTAATTAATTTTTAATACTTTAAATAGAGTTTTAGCAGCTTGTAATAAAAATTGAAATTGACAGGCAGTAACTCAATCGGTAAAATGCAAGGTTTTCAGTATTTTTCACGCGAAGATAAAGAATGCAAGTTCAATTCTTGCGAAAATCAATAATTTTTTGATATTTAATAATTTTTTTTGATAATTACTTAAAAAAAAGTTTAAAATATTTTTTTATCTAAGTAGGAATTGAATTAAAAAATTTATTATTAGTAGTAATAAAATTTTTTAATTCAACAATTACTTGTTGTTTACTTCATTATTTAAAGGAATTTTCTGTCAAAAATAAAACTATTTTGCTTGCGCGTATTTTATAAATAAATGTTTTGTTCCTACGTGTCGTGGCTTACGTGTAGGCAAATAAAGTTCAAGCTTTAAAAAAGTAATCTTCTTTATTAAACATTTCTTTCAACTCACAACTTTCAACATCAAAACTTTCCTTTTTAAATCACACACAATTCTAAAACAATCACATCGCCATCTTTTTCTCCTCTCCTTTTTTTTTCCGTTGCCAATCCACAAAAAAACAACCCAAGAAACTACTTTTATATTTTTGGTTGCCATACAGGAAATATATAAAAACAAATTAAAGAATGAATTTAAATAAACATAAATTTAAAATTTAGTGACCCTGACACTACGTATTGAACACAAGTCCTAGAAGTTAGGGTAAAATCAAAGGAGATCGGAAACATTACATCACTAGAGAATTTTAAGATTGATAAGCATTTATTTAAATTATTTTTGGAAACTTACTCTGAATTGCAAAAACGATAAGCACACACAATAAATTTAATATCATTGCAACACGCCTTCAAATGCAGTTTATAAAAACAGTTATTATTAACAGCACAACTATAAAAACAGTTTTTATGACAAGGCTATGTTATCATCAAAGTATGAAATCTATAATTTCAAAGAGTGTGATAATTTATTTCATGAAACGAAATAAGATGTTCCATGAAATAGTTTATAATTCATGATTAGTAATTTCATGAAAGATCTAGGAATCCTAATTAATAAATGAGTTAGATACTTTAACGGTGACAATTACAAATTAAGCTAAAAATATTTTGAAAATTGTATTAAAATTACGAATAAAATGTACAGAAATAAAATTGGTTATCAAAGAAAATCATTTTTATTGTTATTTTAAAGCGATACAAAAATAAATATTGTGGAATGGTATGCTCTGAAGTCAAAGGAGAAAAAAGTTGAAATTTCGATTAATTTTTTAAAATTAAAAGCCAGTAAATATTTCGCAAAAAAAGGGGGGGAGGGTGGACTTTTGACTTAGAAGTAATTAGCTGCCAAATCTGGCAGCGAAACATCTGTCCAGCAGGTTTTGCAAGACTTTTGATTTCGTGTAAAACTTTGTAATGTTACAAACGATCAATTACCTAATTAATAGAGATCCCCCATTCTAATTAGACTAGAATACTAGGCGAATTAATTTGAAATTAATCATCATTAAAACAGACAAAGTGTGAAGTGAGACACCGAAGTTTCCGAAGACATCACCGAATATGCACTCAATGCACCTTGTTATCATTGCATTAAAGTAGTTCCTAAATTAACATCGTCATTTGAATTAACTAAATTCCAATGCTTTAAACGTGTTAATATGCTATAAATTTATTTGTCGTTGTTATGATTTATGGCAATTTAAAAACCCTCTGACAGTTACCTGTCAGCGATTTAAGCCGAGTAAGCGACTCTTGTTTTTCAGTAGGGCCAAGAGTATGATTTAATTACTTCATGCCCCACATTCACTTGCACAATCTTTTTTTACAGGGAGGCACACTCACACACCTCACAGATGGAACACAGAACAACCCTACTCGAACCTGGGACGCCCAAGTCACATAGAAGAAGCGCTATCATTATGCCGGCAATAAATTTATTTTAAAAGTTTCAAGAAAGGAAGTCAAAATACTTTGATAACAACAAAAATAGAAGACAGTTTAAATTTCCAAGCCAAATTTTGACGTAGCTAATGATTATTTATAGCTAATGATTTGAAAAGTCAATATTATAAATATAAAGATAGAATTAAGAAATAATTAAATTTTATTGTTTCGTGACCTTTTTATGTTTCCAAGTAAATGTGCTTCTTGATCGAACTCAATTTAAGAACATGAATTGTTCTGGAAATTTAACAAAAATGTGTTTATGCATTGCAAATATTTTACATCGAATTTCTACTTTATCCTAATTTAACTAATAAATAAATTAATGGAATGAGAGTTTGTATAAATTTGAGGGAAGCAAAAAGAAATTTCTGACTATAATTGTTACTTATATTATTCATAAATAACAACATTTTTGATTCCGTAAATTCATCAGTACTTTAAATTTATATTCATTCATACAGACGTTTTAATTTATGAATTAGTAATTTTACTTAAGTTATCAAAAAGCTAAGAAAAATTCAAAGCTGCTCTGTTATATAACTTCCCTTGTTAACTGTTTCGTTTGGATTTCATTATTTCTCACTTAAAGACAACTTATTTAATGCTTATTGCAAGGATTTCCCATTTGCAGTTGATTTGAGAAACGTTTCCGCCATTTCCATATGTAGCAACTGTCCCTTCTACCTAAGCAGTTCTTAGAAACCAGCTTAGAACCCCATCTTCCATGAAGAAAGACACAGGTGTCCACAGACAAAATCTTTGGTCACCTGTAGGGAAAAGAATCCCATTCACACTATGGAACAAAGAAAGGGTCATACCATTCATCATTTCAAAGACGTTAGCCCCACCTGACCTGCTTGAGGTAATGTCACCTTCCCCCATTAGTAAGGTACCAGAAAGTGAAACGTATTGTTGCCAATGAAATTAAAGAATTGCCAAGCCATTAATCATTTGAATTAGCAACAAACTTAGACATTTTAGTGTCAAGTCTGTCTAAAGCAAATCCATATATTTATTCAAGCAGTCATTAATTATTTCAATTAGCTTAAAAAAATAGTGGGAAGTCAGTGTAAACAAATCCATATATTTTCCCAGATATTATCATTTTCAAATACTTTAGATATCATTTTATATTATATAATGAAATATATATATATATATATATATATACTTCAAAATTTGGAATAAGGAAATTTAATTTTCATGTTTAAGAAAAGAATATAAAGTCTTGACTTAATTCAGACAAGCGCATGATTCTCTAAAGCCATAATTCTCAACCACTGTGCTGCGGCATTTCAGTGTGCCGCCAACTTCTTAAGGTGTGAACCAAATTTTAGAAATGTACATGGTGAAAATTATAGTGCGATAGAATGAGCTGAAGTAACTTTGAATGAAAAGGAAAAACCCCTTTCGCTTTTATTTAATTTTAAAATATTCGGAAGAATCAATTAATTTATTTTGGATTAACATTAGATGTGATAATCTCATGTTAGTAAAAAAAAAAAAAAATAATAAAAAAAACAGGTTTCAAAAACATTATTACGATTTTCTACATCTTATTTGTGTGAATTTGGATTTTCAGTATGAATCAACATAAAAATTAAAAAAAAAAAAAATGGTCGAGACTGTTAAATATAAAAGACGATATGAGAGTGGCATTATCATTTTTACGATAAAATAGAAATGAAATTAGTAAAAAACAAAGCACAAATTTCTCATTAAAAGTATTTTCATTATTTATTACCTTGTAATAAATCCTTTAATATAAACGTAGTTGTCTTTGTAATTCATATTATATTATTTTATAATCAAAATTATTATCATAAACTGTTTTACACAGTGTATAACAGATAAGTAAACAACTTTTAAACTTATTTTTAATTTATAATTTTTTTAGAAATAGCCGTATGTTAGCACACTTAAACAAGAAATCATTTTGGGTAAAATGCAAATCCTTTAGAGTGGTTTGATTGCATCTCGGCCTTTTTTCGGACGAAAAATTAATATAAACCTGGTCTCCTTCGCACCTTTACCTTGAACCGGAAACACTAGGATTATAAGCTAGTTAGACTTTTTCAAAGATTTTTTCTGACAAGGCAACAGACTAGGTCCGCTGGAGTCAGTTCATTTAATTAAATGTTATTCGTAACGTAACTAAACAAATAAATTTTTTAAAAATTTAAATTTTTATGAATTGGGGTAATATTTCGTTTTTTAAAGGGCTAATTACATTTCTAATAAAAGTTTATTTGCTTGATAGAATGGATTATGATAATAACAGATACTCAAAAATGAAAAGCCTACCCAGTTGGTACAAGGTAAAATAAAAAAGATCGAATTCCTCCGCTATTTTTTCCCACTTTTTTTACAAGTATTGCGCATTTTGTTATGAATCAATCAGAATATCACAATAATTACAAAAAACTGTTTAAGTTTTATAGCGTTTTTATACTTTTTAGTTCAAAAGAACGGGAACGGGATTGAATTCAGTACCTTTAATCGAGTAAAAATATAATATTGAATTCGCACAAAATGCAGAATTTAATTCTTCAAATCAATTCCTTTTATGATCTAAAACAAAACGATATTATCAAGCTAAAGAAATGTGGATTTTAAGGCAAGAATTCTTTCCTAGAAAGAAGAGGGGTGATGGGGAAAGACATTAATAAATAAATACAATTGACAAGAGTATCACCGCACCATCCCCAATTCACTCTTCCCATAGTATTCTTGGAAAAATATCCCCTGCTTCAGGTACTCTATGCATCCCGATTGGTAGAAATCTATTGGCTCCGCCTTACGTTTTCCCGCCATTCGTAGACATATCACTCAGGTTCAATAATCTTCCGCTTAAATAAATAGTTCTATATATATGCTTAAATTGTTGAATTAAATTGATGTTATCATCATTTAAATTAAAGTAATTTACTATATATTATTTGTTTAAATAAAAAATTGGGAATAATTTTCTTTTATAACGAATAAAAATAAAACCGGCAAAATTTGCCACGCATTTACTACTTTCGTCTTACGCACTAGTACGCGGAAGGATATAAGCAGTGTAAAAGCCACGAGTCTTCTCACGAAGTGCAGTGTGAGACCGGCATTCAGTGTGGTTAGACTGGTGGTACTTGTGTGTTTGTGTGTGTAGTTGCTTTTTGTCGTGTCTTCCTATTTAAACCAAAACGCATCGTATACGGATTACTGTGTCTGAACCCATGACTCGTATGGAAAGGACTATGGCAGCGGCGACTATGGATTTAACAGCGGATCTTAGTTCAGAGATTTTTGCTAAGAATGATTTATTATTGCCAGTAATTGATGAAAATTTTATTTTCAATTCGGTGGATTTATTCAGTCTCATTGTAAGTAACTTATTTATTCATATATTCACTTTAATTTTGTTTGCAAAATACATGTGCGTATGGCAATTTTTTTCCATCTAGCAGAAGGTTTAAAATAATTTAATCATATGCTACGAAATAAAAATTTTCCACCCTTAGATTGAGTCGATTGTTACTATACAGAAGTTATCGCTACATATGGAGAAAGTTCACCTAAACAAAATTTCATTTTTTTATCCCGATAGCTTCGAAGTTAGTGGTTTACGCAATTTCTGCTCTGGAAAAATAAAAATTTTGTAGAAATTTAAAAACCTGTTTCTTTTTTTCAATATCCGTATTCTTGGTATATGCAAGGGCGTTTTCGCCGGTAGCTGATGGCGTGGCGCATACCGGCGACTGCAATCTCCGCCAAAAAGCACTTCCTCATGGGCGATATTCCGCCAGGTGAGAAGGCTAGCACGAAATTCCATTTAAACCCAACATTCAGTCAGCCGGTTGCCGGCTCTTTAAATGGGTGAGGGAACTGTTTCACTCAAAATGAGTGGAAAATTATTATTTTTTTTTTTTCCTTTAGGGAACTTTTTTCTTCACAGCTGCCTTTATTTAATTTTAAAATTATATGTACAATCGGCCTTTCATCTATTCTATCCTATTCTCTTCATGTCAGCATTTTTTGTATTTCATTTTCATCAAAATGTAAAAACTGTTAGCTAAAGACTGTTCAATTGCCTAATTTTTCTTTGATAATATTAACTTACATTTGATCACTGAGAAGAACTTCACATTCTAGATTTGTAATTTTATATTGTTTGTTTCTAAATCAAAAGTTTTATTTATTTAATTTTTTTTATTTATTAGTGCTTAAATATTGATGATTTGAGGTTAATTGTGTTCTAAAGCAATTACTGCTATATTAAGTCTTTTGGCATGTATCAGTGCATATCATGACAACAATAAGCAATACAAAATTTCTCTAAAAGTTTCTAATATATATACCTAGATGCAATGCATTTAAATGTTTGTCCTGGAAAAATTATGAAAAGAAAATATGTATTTGCTTTATTATCAAAGGAGAAAGTTCTATTAAACCAGAATACTCTAGATCAAAAATTAAAAGAATTTAATTTTGTGTATAATATGAGCCCTTGGAAGTATAATGTGTATAGCATACATTTTAATTTAAAAAAATGGCTTTGTGCAGGGAGGGAATTGTTTGTATAATGTTGCATGAATGAATGAAATTTGGATTGAAGATCCAAGGAATTATTTTGACAATTAATCTTAAATTCTAGGCTTGAAATTTTGTTAATATTGCCAAAATCATTTTTTACTATGGTTTTTTTTTATATAAAAATGACATGCAGTTACTTATGTTTAGTATTAAATAATCAATTATAATTTAAATGAATATTTAAATTAACAGTATGTTAAATTAGAATGTAATCTTTAAATTTACAGATGGAAGTATATAATTAGAAATGCATAAAATTTAAATCAATAAATTAGAATAGCAATTCAATATTTTTAAGATTCTTTGGGAAATAATTATTTTAAAACACAAAATTTCAGATTTTTTAAAAAAAAATTAAAATTGGTTATCTGTATGACTGACAGTATTAGTCAATGATGGATCTGGCAGTTACTGGAGAATAGACTTTTATTCTGTTTATTTTTAAGTGTTAATATCTTATAATTTGTTTGGAAATAATTTAATCTAACAAAGATTAATTTAATTTTTTTCTTGTAACTACTTTTATCTCATCTTTCATGTTGTAATTTTATTTAAGTATCTTTAATTGTATTGATTATAACTAGTTAAATAAATTATGATTATCAACCAAATTAAACAATTTTCATGTATTTGATTTATAATTTTAATGAAATATAAATGATTGTTATTTTAACAGCCATTTAAGCTAGTAAAGATTTTGTTATACTGAATTTGATTTTCTATTTTTGCGAGTTTTTCTTGTATTTGCTTTTGCTTGATATATATTTAGTGTTTCTTCTATTTGCTTTTGCTTGATACATTTTTCCTTTATAGGATGAAGATAATGAAGCCTATATGGAATCTCAACAATCTCTTTCGCATCCTTGGGAGGAAATAAGGTGTCCTGTTTTGGATGAGGATGTCAATCTCAAGGGATCGGGAACACCTCTCCACATTAATGGACAACGAGTTGATGTAACAGACTGTCTTAAAAAACATAAATGCAGTTTTGGAGATCTATTGAACATGTTAAATGACTCAGATTTGCCAGAAGAATATTTAATCATGGTAAATCCCAGAGATCTCACATTAGTGAATGATCCATTTATGCATCCTGGTTCCTCTGAAAAATATATTCCAACAGAGCCACAAGTAATGCCAAAGCCTTACCATCCGTCGCAGGATCATGATTATTTGTCTACAAAAGAAGATAACGAAGAAGAGAAAAATAACGAGGTTAAATGTGAATCTTTCAGTGAAGGTTAGTAAATATCTATGATAGTATTTATTAGATATATTAATTATTTGAGATATATAATTTGGTTCCTCTTGTTTACAATTTTCTTAATTTGTATAAATTTACTATAATTTTTAAGTATTTATTTTTTAATGTTAAATTTACAACTCAGTAACGTGATTATGATTTGTGATTGGGTTTTTGTACAAACTGCTCTAGATTAAAATCTTTAAAAACCGTGTTTTTATGACTTGTTACTCGATGCCATGCTTATTGTGTCTTAGCATGTTTAACTCTTGGATTCATTTAGTTAACATCTTTTTAATTAAAACATTTTTTAACTAACATTTTTTAATTAAAAATGTAATAAAATACTTTAAAAATTGAATTACTTTCTGCTTCCTTTAGCCAATTGGCTTTTGGGAAAAATATATTGCAGTTGAAAAGGATAAAGGATGCCTCACAGTATATATCCTGTTGATTGTTAATAACATTCATTATTTTAATAATAAACAGAGTGTAAAGCATATGTTAGAATAGTTCTACTAGAAATGCTAAAACGAAATAATTCAAAATTAATGATTAAAAAAAAAAGGCCTCAGTTTTTTTTTTTTTTTTTTTTGTAACTAAAATCGGATTGAACAAATATATATATAATGTAGTTAATATATAAATGCCACTACTATCTTCACTTAGAAAAAGTTATATCGATTTACAAATAGATTCTGATTGAATTACTCAAAAGCTAATAACATTTCTTGGTTTAAGATCTTTAAATGTCAAGTTAAGATATATTGATGTGTTGTGTTCGCTGATGTGTTAATAGTTAACAGAATTTTTCTTTTTAGAAGACCCAGATGTAGAGGTATGGGAGATAGAAAATTTTATGGGCTCGCAAGCTTCTCCAACTCCTGCTCCAGAACAGTTACCTGTATATCGACCATTTAGGAAAGAAACTAGACGCTCATCTGCAAGAACAGCTGAAATAAGGCGTAGAGAACAGGCACGTAAAATTTCAAATGCTGTTCATGCTGTATTAAAAACTGGCAAGGCTCGAAGTACTAGACAGTTTAAAAGTATAAAGCCAAAGAATAGCGTTGAGACAACACCATCTCAATCTGACATTGAAGAATTTTACAGTCAACCTGTGAGACAGACATACTCAAGAATAACAAAGAAAAAGACTTGTAAAGGAAGAATAGATCACAGTGAAAGTGAACGTCATCGCAGGGAAGTACTACGAAGAAATTTTTCTTCCTTATGTGACTTAATACCTAATGAATATCTTAGAGGTGATAAAGTATCTTCCCAGATATCTAAGCAAAAGATTCTAAATGGTGCTAAAAGTTACATTGTCGCTGTGCATTCTTCTAAAAGTTCCTATAAAACTCAATATCATCAAAACAGTTTACTTCGAGAAAGATGGCAAAAAGCCCAAGCAAAACTATTAAAATCGTTAAGGCAGCGGCAGAAGTGATTTTCAAAACACCTTTTTTCATTTGTCTATATTCATTATTCATGATTCTGTAATATAATGCATATTCTTGTTCTTAGTTTTTAATTTTTTTTTATTAATAAACGTAAGTCAATTTTATCTGATTGTTCTAATTTCATAGTATTAAGGTTCATATACATGAATCCTTCATATTAATGCTTAATATTTGAACAGATCATGCATCCAAGTCCATGTACCATTTTCCATACAAATGAGTGATATGTCGATTAAGAAATTTATTTTTATTGCAAGATATTTTTTAGGTTTTACACATTTTGATTAAAAACAGTTTTAAACTGTTCTAAAATTGCAGTACTTCTGTTTCAACTTGTTATAAAAAATGAAATGCTAAAATTAACATTTTCAGTATTAAATTTTATTGTAGAGTCTGATAAATTAATATAATGTTACTTTATAAATTTATTTATTCAAATAATACTTTATTTTGACAAATTAACATAAATTTTATAGAAATGCACATGCTAATGTTTTTGAGAATTCCTATTAAAACTGCATATCCAAAAATAACAAAATTTTACCTAAATATTATTGAAATTATTGGTGTTGATATATCAGTACTGTATGTAAATATAATTTTTGCTGTCTAATTTTTTTGTCAAAAAATAGTGCCAACTAAGAAACTTTTAGTATATAAGGCTGTTGAAAAGTGTCTTTATTAAAAAATGTTAATAGATATTTTTAAAAATAATGAAAGTATAAAGCTAGGATAAGTGAAATTATCTATTTACATATATCATTAGATTTTAATGAAATCCCTTTTTTTTTTTTTTTTTTTTTTTTCAAATACTTTTTTTTCAAAGTAAAATTTTTTTACAATTAATGTGAATTAGGAAATCTATTGCATAATATATGCTTCTTAACCATGCGTATTATTAAATTTCTTCAGATTTTCTTTTTTAACAAAAATGACACAATAAATGAATGATTATTAACTATAATACAGAATTTCATATCAAGTAAATGCTAGTTTTAAAGTTATTCATCTTTGTTGTTATTGGCGTGCAAATGTGAATAATCAGTAATTGAAAACAAAAAATTTAATTTCTGGAAAAAATTACTTAGCTTAAATATAAATAAGAAAGGACATTAAAATTCTTAGAATTAATCTGTATAATAAATGAAATTATTAATTGATAAATATTTTTTATGTGATTGTTTACTATATAATAATACAAAATATCAAAATTTATCTTAAAAATGAAATCTTAGAAAAAGTCGATAAACTGGCATCTTTATATTAATAATATAAAATAAAACAATCTGTTAAAATTATTGAATTCAATTGAATGTTGAAATGAAGTTTTTTAAATCTATAAATGTCTTATGAAAGAAAAAGAATTAATACAGTGCCTAAATTGCCATATTGGGCTTCATATGTTTTGCTAAAATAAGTTTTCAACAAGAATTTTATTTTATCAACATTCAAAAGTTAGATTCACATGCAGTTAACACTTTGTAAAAGCGGGGGGTTTTGACGAAAATATGCTGGGTAAGGTGGATCAAATGGATTCCCGCCTTTAATGTGTTGAATGTTTCTTATTAATAAATATTTAAAAATATAGGTATATAGTTTTATCGCTACCTGTCAGAGAATTGTCTGCTGAATACATAATTTTTTTGTTGTTGCTAATATTGAAAAAGAAAACGAGAATGGTCCAAGGCAGTATAGACATTGCTGTCATGAGACGATCAGCGTAAAGACGACGATAATATGTCTAGCTAATAATAGCTTACTCACCAGATGTGCTTTTGCTTGAAATAGCAACTTATCATTTCTTTTCATCTGACCATTTCGCAATTTTCAGACACAAAATATACCTAGAGTTGTTTAAAACAAAACGCTTTAAACCTTGACCCCCACTCCCCATTGATTAATAAAGAAAGATATTTATTTTTGATATTGTGTATCATCGTACATTACGTTAATTTATTCACTTATAAAAAACATTTTAATCAATGCATGGCCTGAGCTAGTCCGAGCTGAAATAATACTAGAAAGATTAACAAAGGAACCTTGCGTCCTACCTCGCTAGGAAAGTAATCAAAAGAGTCGTATTTTCAAATCTAATTTCTTTACTTCTCTTTTTTCAATATTTTATTTTCCATTGCACGAATACTTGAGTGGGAGAACGAAAATGCTCATTTAGTGTCATTAAATTAAATGTTAATTAATTTCCTAAAAACATTGTCTCTTTTGAAGAAAAAAAAAATCTGAAACGTATTAGGAAGAAGTAAGATAAATTTATGTGCACCATGACTGGAAGATTGCAGTTTTTCCCCCTCGTCACTAACAACGCAAATGCAGAAAAATAGTCTCATATTTAAATATGATGATTCATTGAGTTGCAGTATCATATCTTTATTTTGATCTTAGCAAAAAAAATTAGGAAGCGATAGAAAAATGTATCCATAGTCGTATAAAACAACAGAAATATTTCATATATTGATCAATTGACTATCTTTCCTTTTTTTATACTAAGTATACGACGAAGTGACGGAAAACGGATATTCCTAAAACCAATGGCGCATTGGACTGGTTTTATTTTCATTTATTTTATCATAATCAAACATCGTTTCAAAATGACCTCTAAACACATTAGGGTTTTATCTGCTTAACATTCGAAACATGTATATATCCCTTTGCTCTTCCACCCTTGATGCACTACTGACTATAAAAAAGGATCTAAGTAAATATTGTTAGTGTGAAAGAGGTGGCGAAAAATACTTTAATTAACCTTTCCCCTTGTTATATATGATTTTAATTTATTATATTTATGTATACACTTAAACTGACCTATTTTATATCAGTCCTTGAGATCATGCAATATGTATGTATTATGTCTGTCAATAAAAGTGGTACCTTAATTTGCTTAACTCCGAAGAGACAGTAAGGCGACTGGGACCTTTTTTAAAAGATTATTTTTAGCTTTTTCCATCCAATCTGTTTACATCTGGTTTAGTTTACTTATGCTTAACAAATTAATCGTCTCTCCTTCCGAAATAAAGTTAGTTCTGTGGATATCTATCTCTTTTTAAATCATTGTTTCTTGGATTATAGAGTATATTTATTTCATAGATCATATGGCATGCCTTTGTTGTTGAAAGTGCAATGGAAATCTTAGTTGGCCCTCATGTAAAAGGAAATCGTGCTGTCTACTTCCCAGCCAGCCCTATTTCCTGGTGGTCGAGCAGCCGCCGAGAATGCCAATCGACCAACGCGAATTATTCTCCCGCCAAATCCACGACCCACTCACATTACCATTGTGAAATCCTCATAGATGCGGATTCCTGCGGCCGGCAGTCGTTGTTTCCTGGTAGCACGCGGCGGGATTTAAAGGGCCCTCTCTGTTTTGTTCGTCATCTGAGAGCTGCGTAGACCTTGAAAGCTGCCGCTACCTGTCCCTGAACCGCGACGTGGCCTTGAAAGCGGTCGGCTCCTTCTTCCACCGCCACCACCCCCTCCTTACCCCTGCTCATTGTGGCAGAACGTAGGACCGCCGCCGCGCAGCAGCAGCGGCCATTGAGTGAAGCGCCCTCTGGTCTGTACTCGCAGAACTAAGGGAGCGGGAGGAAAAAAGATGCGGATGGAGAGAGACCAGTGGGGGATCAATCAATTGCGTCACACTGTTCGGATCAGAGGATTCTGAACTGAACTACGTCACTGGCGTAAAAGCAAAAAAGGCGCGTAATAAAACAATGCCGTATTTTAGCGCAGTTGTACTCCAGCTCTTTACTATTTCATAGAAATGATATCAGGAGATGTACTTTATGGAATTATCTGTATTACAAACTATTGTAGTCCTCTAGCAAATGACCTTAATATTTTGGTCGATAAATTGCAAGAATTTTAATTTTACTTATTATTATTTAAACTCCTTAAAGTGATTGCAAACAGCATGTTCTATTTCTATCGTGTCTTTATATTTAAAAGTAATCTATAAAAAAAATAGAGTAAGTGATGATTAAAACGCAGTGAAATTAAGCCGAAATTACTAAATAGAGATTAAAATAATTCGAACCACGACTAAAACTTCGTATAATTTCATTTTTATTGTTTGGGGATATTTAAATGAAATTGTTGTTTATCTCCCTTGGATTGAACATAAGTTCGAGAGATCGAGGAGAGAGGGCTGCTGTAGCTTCTAAGGATAAAGACTTCTGACCACCGGAAGGCAAAAGTTTGACTTTAACTGTTGCCTTCCGCAGATGACATCGTTTACAGAACCCCTTTTTACAAGGGCGCTCATTCACATTTCTCACAGATAGAATACAGGGTAAAGTACAACTATGCTCAAACCCAGGACGCCCAGATCACTGGGTAGACGCGCTACCCCTAAGCCAGGACGCCGGCAAATGAAATTGTGATAGAATAGAGCAAATAATGAATATATATATATATAATTAAAAAAATTTCACAAATTTTCTTCATTTTACTTGCAGATCAGTAGATGGCTAAAATTGCAACAATAATTTAACCATTGAAAATGTTTATAATGCTGGATGAGCATTAGTTCATTCAACACTAATTAAGCATCTAAAGAAGGCTCATTATAAACCTTTTTGCCTCCTCAAAGACAGGAAACATTTTGTCGAAGAACTTTTAATGTCTCAGTTCGCGAAAGGAGTGATTTTTTTTTTTTTTTCACTGTGTTCTTCTGGTAAAGGGAAGAATCTGCAGCTGCAGATTCAGCCTTGGTAGATGTCCAATGAGCAGGGGTAAACTCTTTTTCAGAATTCTGATGCGGATTCTTTTCTCTCCTTTGCGAACTAAATTTAGAATTCCCATTAAAAAGATGCGGCTTTTGTTTCTGAAGAATGAAAAATAGTTCTTGGTCTATGCCTTTGTTTCCGCGTGCTGTGTGTCTGTAATAAGAAACCAACTACCGGTATTGCGAAAGTCTCATGCTCATTTCGGTAGGCACGAATATGTATTATGTGAGAATAAAGATAGTACAAGACTCCTAATACTCAAATTCCGTTATTTTGTTGTATGTTGGAATTAATAATTATAATATAAATTGTGCAGTTGATTCCCGTGCAAGTTGCTCAAGATTTGTATAATTGAGCTTTGATATTAATTGGAGAAAGAGAAAACCATTCATTAGTATAATTTAATTTCGGATCTAAATTATTTTATAGAAAAATTCTGATTCCCACCACAAAATAATCAGTGAGAGTTGTCTTCCTAAAACTTACTCGCGTACTCTACCAGAGAACGACTTGAATGACACAGACGCACATTAGTTACGAAGAACTAACTTTTGACATGAATTTTCGATTTCCAGATATATATATGATCATAAATAGCTGGTATATTTATCGGAAGGTACATGTTTAAATTAGTGAAATTTTCAGAAAATATTAATTTTTCGAAAGTATTTACTTTATATTTTAATTAAAATTTCAGAAATATTAAAAATTGTCAATTTTATTTAAATATAATTGTATGTATGATAAAAGAATCAAAATGCAGTTTATATTTTATTAATTATACGCTGGAAATCAAAATGAGTGAATTTTGGATTATTTTAGAAGTAACTAACCATAGCAACTTAAATCATATCTTTATTTTTCCAAAATTCAAATTTCGCTTTTAAGCTATTTAAATGCTAACCAGATATGAAATTCGAATTTCAACAAATATCTCCGTTCAAAAGCTATTATTGACATTTAATAAATTTTAATTTACAGAAATATATATATATATATTTCATTCTCATTGGATATTTAGAATAAGGAGGTCATTTTAAGAATTTTTAGTTTTCAGATTCAGTAAAAGTAAATCGTGAATACACGAACGGAGTAGTACCAGCCTCGGCGTATCGATTCGCAGCCAATCAGAAACAGGTATCGCCCACCAGAGGATAAACCACCTGTAAAGGAAATACTACGCGAGGACTGTAAATTCCTCAATGGGAAAAGGGATGAATTAGAAGAAATTGCAAAGAAAAAAAGTCGTGTCCCTTTGATCTACATTCTAGAACAAAATTTCATTTCATATTGATTTATTTGAATAACTGTCTGTAAAATTTAAATACCCCCCCCCAAACATACACACCCGTATCTGTTGGGGATATGCAGTTTTTTCTATCAACAAATATTCATTGCTTTTCACTAAGAATAAGAGATTCAATAACGAAGTAATCAAGTTCTGTGAGTCGCGAGTCCAAGTGGGGGGACAGGTTGCTAATTAATAGGATATTTTTTTTAATTATTCAATTGCAAGAAATAATTAGCATTTCGCATTTGGTTAGTGACTATTCTGAATTATTTTTTCTTAGGTTCTTAAATATTCGGTAGGTAGTATTACAGAGTACTGCCGAATTAACGAAAGCTCTTCAAATGTAATAAATCAATTTAAAAATCAGTTTGATTGAAAATGTTATGTTTTATAGCAAAAAATGTATTAAATTCCATTAAAAATTATTCGTATATATACATATACATATATATATAGACACACACACACATATAGTGTGTGTATATATATATATATATATATATATATATATACATGCAAATACTATTGTTTATATTCAGTGAAGATCATGGTAAACTACAAGCGGTGATACTGCCATCTGAAAATTCTGGGTATTAAAAGCAATGCCAGATTACTGAAAGGCTACTGTCTGTTTTTAACATCCTGTACTCTCTCAATTTTCTTAAAGGATTGGGAATAACGATAATTTTTTTAAAACTTTAAATAGTCGAGAAAAGCTTCAGTGTTATGGCATACCAAATATTATTAGTACTTCGCATTATTTATTTGATGTTCAAAGAAAAAAAATCTCGTTCTAATAAATCATAATGGAATAAGTTTTTCATCAGATGTCTGATTTTAGTACACCATCTATACTTCTCTGGCCTTATCATATGGAGTGACGTCACGTTTTTATATATATTAGGTTGGTGCGTATGAAATGTCGGATTCTTAAGTGATTGTATAAAACTGCATATCTTTCTTCAAAAGCTGTTTATTCAATCAAAGTATGCTCCATTCGCTTCAATACACTTCTCCCAACGAGATTTTAAAGCGTAGATGCCTGTCTTAAAAAAATTTTGGCCTTTAGAATTAATAAACTCTGATATCGAGTTTTTTAGACTGTCTTCATTTTCATAGTGTTTGCCCCTTAAAAACAGCTCTAAATGCTTGAAAAAATGAAAATCGGTCGGCGAGAGATCCGGTGAATATGGTGGATGCGGCAAAACTTCATATTCCAATTCGTTCCAGCTTATTTCGCTCTGTCAGTGCGTGCGGTACCCACTTGTCCATCTTCTTAACCTTGCCAATCTCAGAAAGGTGTCTCAATATCGTTGTATGGTCAACTTTCATCCTGATAGCAAGTTCCCTCGTGGATACGGCTGGATCCGCTTCCACTAGAGCCTTCAGGTCATCATTCTTCACAGACGTTTTGGGTCTTCCGCGCGGCTCATTTTGCAGTGAAAAATCGCCAGTCCGAAATTTTTCGAACCAACGCTGCACTTTCCGATCGTTAACCGTATTCTCCCCAAACGCTTGGTTTATATTGCGTGCAGCTTTTGCAGCACTATTACCAAGTTTGTACTCATATAAGAAAATGACGCGAATGTCGGCAGAATTCATATCGGCAATAAACTCAAAAGAAATAACAAAAGGGAAGACCTTCGAGAAAACCTATTTTGCTGAAATGAGTCTCTGGCAATGGACAATACGACTATGAATGAGGTTATGCCAAAGACAAAAGTATAACGAAAACAGGGAGACAAACGTCCGCATGTAAAGAGAATCCGACATTTCATACGCACCAACCTAATATATATATATATATATATAAGATGAGTATGGAATTTTTAAATTAGCTATGTCAGCTCTCTAGAAGTGTGCTCATTAAATTTTGTCAGCAGATTAATATTACAAATGTTTATGATTATATTGCAATAAATTAAAAAATAGATCATTGAATATTTTGTGCGTATTCAATTCAGTAAAACAATTTTCTTGCTTCTTTTGACACTGACATGACAATGAATCAGCTTTTCAAGCAAATAAATTGTGTGTTAAATCTTATTTATATCGAAAATAAACAACTAAATTAATTCTGAGTGTCAGAAAGTTTTTGTAAATTTGTTTTTACTATAAGTATTAATTTTTCCCCCAAAAAAGAAATACATGTACCTATATGTTTCGTTTTAAAAGTTTAAAATATAACGATAATTGAATTTTACTTTAAATGTAGTGGATATTAACCCTTAGCATTCTGATGTCTGCTCTCTGGCACCATTCAACGCAGTGCATCTTGTCGTTTTAATTAATTATTTTCTTAAATTTTGACTGATATGAATATTTAAGAGTGGTAAATATAGGCAGATTACTTTTCTGGGAAAATTCTACTTAAAAAAATGTATATATATTAATTTTTTGGAAAAATAAGTTCTCTTATCCGGCAAATATTTATGCATCAAATTACTTTTCAGAGCGCTGAAAGTAAATTTTGCATAGTGCAGGACGTTAGGCAGTGTTCTTTCTATTAAAATCAAACCTAACAAAAATAACAACTAAAAATATTTGCAATGTTTCCCATTTTAAAAAATAAAGCACAATTGTATGCAATGCAAAAATGTCAAAGTTTGAATTAAACGATACTTTCGCGTTCCAAGAAAACATAATTTAACAAAGATGATTCACTTTTGTTAAATCATATTTATTTCCAATACATATATACATGTATAAGGAGGAAGAATAAGAGGCAGAGAGTTTCAAATTTCCTTAATTAAGTATTTTTGCATCTAAACATATAAGACATAACCGTCTACATTCTAAGCGGCGATTACCTGCAATTATTTTGAAAAACAATAGAGAAGAAACTAACTTAAACTATAAACTTGTTTACCAAAGAATTAGATAGTTTTTTGGGTAAAACTATATAAATATCGAATGCGATATCGAAATTACTATTAAAACTCATCCGAACAAATTTGAACCCCACCCTATATCTGGAACTGGTATTATCTTGTTTCAAAGGAGCAATATTTTTATTTTAACACTTATACATACATATGTAAACTTTATACTTATTATTTTTAGGTTAAAAATGGCTTACAGATATTTTTGATTATATATTAATTTTTATTGCTGATCAAAATTAAATGCACAACGCAGCACATTTTACAAAAGCTAAGAACTACTTATTCTAAATATTTTCAGAGAAGAAATGCTAATTTTAAAGATACATTAATAGTGTAATTACTGAAATTTCAATCTCAGTAGCTTGATTATGATAAATTAGCAATATAAGAGAAACCGAAACTAATTATGGAAAATTAACCAAAAACTATTTCGGATTCGAACAAGACTAAAATTTAAATTTAAATTACACTAAATAATATGATTGCCTTTTAAATTTAAATTTTAGTCTTGTTCGAATCCGAAATAGTTTTTGGTTTAGTAGTTGGTAGAATAGTTTTTAAATTACACTAAATAATATGATTGCCTTTTAAATTTTAAATTTAAATTTTAGTCTTGTTCGAATCCGAAATAGTTTTTGGTTCAGTTTCCGTAATTAGTTTCGTTTTCTCTTATATTGCTAATTTATGTGATTCCTCAGTATTTTAGTAGTAGCTGCATTCGCGCACGCTAAATACTATGATTGCCTTTTAAATTTTGAATTTAAATTTTAGTCTTGTTCGAATCCGAAATGGTTTTTGGTTAATTTTCCATAATTAGCTTCGTTTTCTCTTATATTGCTAATTTATTGATTATGATAAGTTTTTCATATGTTTAATTGCAATATTTATTATACTAAATGTAAGACTGAATTTTCTGTTTAGATTATTAGTCACTAACTGTTCTTTAATGGAAAATTATCAGATTTTGTAAAAACCTAAAATTTTTGGGCGAAATAGGCCAAGACGCCATCTAGATTTTTGAAAACTCTCTAACTACAAAAATTCCTATTCCCCACTCACGTTCAAGTAAATGGGCCATTTTGTGTTCTTTCTGTTCAGACAAAAAGGAAAAGACCGCTTGGACCCCTCCACTCCCCTTCCTTCCCTTGGAGGGTCAGTTTTGGATGCTGTTTTCTAAGAAACCGAAAAGAAAAGATTCCCGTACAAGGAATGTACATTCTTTGCGAGGGTTTTTCTCCAAGTTGAAATACTTCTACAATTTGTAACAAAGGATTCAAATTTGAGATTGCATACGGTCCCCGACGAATTTTTTGGCAACCCATTAAACATGTAACAAAATTTTCAGTCTTAGAATTAAATTTGAAATAAAAAGAAAATGCCTTGGATTTAAAGATTACGGCGTAGGAATAAAAGAAAGAACCAGCAACGATGATTAACCAAATTCAAAATCAATCTGATTTCAAAACAAAACTCTGAGGTCTGAATTTTACAAATATTTTCCGGCCAGGTTCCATATGTTAATAATAATTTATCAGCTCAATGAATTATTTTCACTTGTGAAAGGAAATTAGTTTCCAGTCTGATCCAAAGCAATAGTTTTGAAATTAATTGCTACTTTCATTTTGCAGTTCTAAATAGAAAAAATGGAGATTAAAGTGAGATGATAATTATCGAAACTAAAAATAATAACTGTTCTTGCGCCCTTTTCATACTGCGCTTTCTAAATTAAGTTGCTATTAAATTTTTTTAAAGCGTTTGATCCTCCATTTTTTTTCCCTCACAAATTCTTACTTTTTTGGGTTTGTATTACCATTGAGCCTCAAACTGTTAGTTTATGTGTAAAGTAAGCAAAAATAATGTCAAGAATATTTTTATTTTATACAGAGTTTTTCTCCTTTATTTCCCAATAGATTACACTTACTTAAGGATTTTCAAATTTTTGCATAATAATTGATAACAAATTTCTGTACGTGTTTTGTAAATACAATCAATAAAAAAATCGATAGCTAATTAGTTATAAACTTCATTGAAAATTTATTCGCGATAGTTCACGATTTCTTTCATGTTTCAAGATAACAATGAGTATTTTGGAATGGAAAATTTAGTTGAAAACAGAAATTTACTTTTGAGAAGTGGCATTTTTTATGATTTTCTGAATGAATAAAACTAATTGTGAACTCTATAAACTATTTAAAGCAATATAGGATACGGATTTTTTAATATTAGAAAAAAATATCTGATTCAGTCTGAAAACTTTATATTTTACATAATTTCTTCAAAAACTACTAATTTTTGAAAATGCAAATCCAATAATTTAGAACTAATTTTTTTTATCAATTTTAGTAGTTTCATAATCAATGGCTAAAATGAAAAAGAGAATTTTATAATTTTACTGTTATGAATTTTCCGTTACAAATCAATTAATTATAGGTTGTGGTAAGTGCAATGAAATGAGTATTACGAATATTTATTTCAAATACTATTGAACAAATATGGTTAGAATCAATATAACTACAAGATATAATCAGTTAATGAACTTTGACAGCTGGTTGGAAATGAAATTTCAAAAAAACTCAAGATGCCATTTTGGTTTCTTCCTAAACTGTTTGAGGAAAAAAGCATCTGGCATTGAACCAAAGTGACCAATGACATGAATTAAATTTGCTTTGACCAATCGTAAAAAAATATTTAGGAAACAAAAAGGATTGGGAGGGGGAGAAAAAGGAAAGAAAGAAGAATAGAGGAAGGGAAAGAAGCTGTAAATGTAAGTTCAGGGATTGTAAATTCTTTCGGAGGGACTTAGTTTCCATCTCAACTAACCCACATTTGTGGACCGTACTTTTATTCCAAATGTAAATATGTGATCTAGTTCGACCGAAATGATAAGATTCTAAGAACTAAAACCTAGAATCCCACGCTGGCTGGGACAAAGTAAGAGGCTAAGAACCTTTTGGGATCAATCAAAAAAAAAGTTAATAAAAGAAATAAAATTAATTCAGAAACATTGATCATGTTAGAATGATACATAAGAAGATAATTTTTTTGTTAGCACAAGTTGGCAAGAAGCATCCAAAATTATCTTTCTGAAAACTTAAATATGATTAATCTACTTTTTTTTTCACTTTAAACTATTCACTTCCATGAGAGGAAAGCAGCACAAATCGGATATTTAAAATTAGAACTCGGAATACATTTTCAATAAACTACAGCGAGTCAAAACTGAAACTTAACTATACAATCTTGGATATCTAGTCTTCACACATTAACAAAAGTAGTTACCTGAATTTTTTTTTTTTATTTTTTTTTTATCCCCTTTATGCGAATTTATATCTGATTCATTTTTTATTAGTTAAGTAATCCTTTATTTGTTAAGTCAGAGAAATTTCAATCAAATTTGCGGAAGTCTGAAACTTTTTAAACATGCATACTATCCAAAATTATCATTTTCATTCAATGCGATGAAAATCGGTAACATATACTTCATCAAAGCAAATATTTTCCAAAATACCGTTTGCCATTGTATCAATAAATTTTTCTAACATTAATTGAAAAAAAACTACTTTTAAAAGATGATTTAGAATCAGTTTTGTGAATTCTATTTTACATATGTTTCAGTACATAACAATTATTTTATTCCCTTGTGCTTATGCTTATTTAATGGAAAGAATTTACTTCTATAAAAAGTTATATTTAAGTACAGAAGTTTAATGGGCGAGCATATTATCAAAAAATTGCAAAATGCACGATGAAGGGGAAAAAATCATTCGGCCTAGAGTTATCCAATTTTATGCATAATTATATCTGAATAATATGTTCTAGATTTTTAATTTAAAATTAATCAAAAATTAAAAAAAATTCTCAATAACTTCGATGTATCATTGCATAAAATTTATCATTTAAGATTTTTAAAAAATCCGCTTTTATGTGATAATTTTAGCGAATTTTATAGCAATAATTTTCAATAATTTAGGTTTTTGTTTGTTACCATGCGCTTATTCATGATATTGAGCACATTTTTTTGTATGTATGTTATTGCTGTTATGCAATTAAGAATGAATTTCAAAAATAAATTAATTATAGAAGAATCAATCTGGAAAATATTATCAAGTTTTTCTGATATAGGCTAGTAGTTTGAATTTACTTTAATGTTTTTGTAAGGTTATTATGATATTTTATATATCCTAAAATGTAAGCGGAAAGGACAAATATATATATTTTAATTTTTAAACAGGAATAGAAGACATAAAAATTTATTTCAGATATTATAATTTTGACATTTACTAAAAATCGTTTCATTTTTTCTCTTCCTTTTTCGTTATTACACTTGGTTGATGCGAACATGTCTTAAATATTTAAATTACTAGTTTAAATTTTAGAAAATATTATAATTTGATTTATTTCTCTGCCTAATTTCAAATGTTTGAAAAATATTTCTCAGATATAAAAATATTAATCAATAATTAACAATACTGTTTTACATTTTAAGAGAATAATGTAGCCAGGGTACTTAGTCGGTTATAAATTTGAACTCCATACCTGTGAGTGTTTTGTTTTAAATTTAAAATTAGTTCATATTAAAATATTTCTGTTTGAAACGATAAAATACTGGGGTTGTATTAATGAATTACTCAGATCTCCATTCCTGAAGAATCGTTTATTTCCAAAAGTTATTGTTTTTCTAAGATGGACTGTTGGATATGGTAGCAAAAGGGGTTTGATGGAGAGCTTGGAATTGGAGCTGCTCCCCGATTCCGACGGTCATTTTGCTTAGTTTTTTCCCATTCATTTCCGCTTTCAGTAGCACTGTAGAAATAGGGGCTTGGATGGTGTACAAAGCGGGGGGAGACCGTGCTGCTATGTTGTTGTTTGGACGAGGAGAGGGAACTCATGCTGTGAGAAGGGAGTGTTCAAGTTGTCTTAAAGGCTTGTTGTAATAATAATAAATCACAGATATACACAAAGGAAGACCAGACCCTGCAGACCAGTCGCTGGAAGAAAACCTAGAAGCGTCGAGGACAAAGAAAGGACATTCCGCCAGTTCGATCAGCATTCTGTTTTCTCAGGAAGAGTTTCTGCAGAAAAGGGCAATAAAGGGATGGTTTCAAGTACTTGATGGATTGACCGCGGGGGTTGTTACTGTCCACTACTGACCTACATTCGAACTAACGGCAGCCATTTTCCTCGACGTAGCGAAAGTCTTCGATAAAGTCAGGTTGCAAAGTGTTATGCATAAGTTACAACTTTACTTGTTTCACCATAGATATCATAACCTCTTATCTGAAGGACATATACTTCATGTTATTAGTTAAAAATGCTGAATCATCAAGAAGGAAACAAAATGCTAGCGTTCCAGAAGGGGGGTAGCACCCATTACGTACATCCTGTATGTGAATGATATTCCCCAGAGAAGAGAAATCTTAAGCCTTTACGATGTCGACATTGCTATTAAGACTCAGAGGAAAATGCCTATAATACAATTGTTCCACTACAATCCTGCTTTCATAGGCAATTTCATAAAAATGGAAAATTAAACTGAAAGCTGAAAACTGAAAAAAAAAAGTGATTCTCTTCTGTAAGAAAAAAAAGAAAAAAATTGTCCCAAAGTAAGAGCATGCAATACCGACCTTGGCTGGAAAAATGAAATGCCTAGGAGTGATTCTGGATAAATATTATAACTGCAGAAACCGTACTTTGCATATCAGGGGAAAATACAACCAGGCTTTAAGGAAACAATATTTTCTCACCTGCGGAATCTAGCTTTTTTGTCATCAATTGGGCACTTTTGTCGTAGTCTTTCATTGACAAATACTCATTTAGGAAAGCCCAATTCAGAACAGCGCAGCCAAAACCGAACTCGATAACATCCGAATTCTTCAATCCAAACCCAGTTCAAGATCAATGCCAGATGGTACCACAGAAATGAATATATAAATTAACATTGAGAATTCAGTCCTCCTAGTTTAATTTATGTAAAAATTCAAATTTATGCTACTAAATTTTATATTGGTATACATAATATTGATAATTCAGCATTATCAAAAATCCCACAATACAGCCAAGCTGATTCCTACAACTGCACAAGAGCCCAAAACTCGGTTTGCCTGGTCTAATTCTCGCCTTGTTGTGTTATTTCTCTCTGTTTGATTTGGTTTGTTTGCTACCTTGCCCCTTGTTTCATACTAGTACATTTTGCCAGCTTATTCTTCTTCTTAGAGCCCCTGGTTTATGCACCCTCTCATCTTGGATTCCTGGGACCTTTTGTCACCTCGACTACTGCTTACATCTTGTTCTTCATCTTCATGCTACTGGATTAACTAAAAAATGAGTGCTCAACCATCTAAATTCTGCTATCTCCTGCATGAGCGAATGGTGGGGCCTTGGCTCCAATAAATCATAGTGTCTCCATTAACTATGCTGAAATATATCTGGGAGTTAGAAGGAATTATGAAAAAATAATAAAATGTAGCTTTTATAAAATTTTTCTGCGAAGAAACTATTTACATATGCATAAGCACAAACTATATTGCACCCATATATTTTTTCCCGTCTGCTTCTATGTTGCAAAAATTCCAGAAAGAGTTCAGTTCAGTTCAGTTATATTAACGTCCCGTTTAAAGCAACACGAGGGCTATTTTGGGACGGACCTCGTAATTTTGAACCACGGTCAGATGACGAGGACGACAACTGAAGTGGCACCCCCCTCTCCACACCACACCACACCAGCGGGAGGACTTTGGCCTGACAGATTTAACGTGCAAGAGACCCCCTCACACGACGGATCTTCGGTGGAATTGAGTCTCGAACCTGAAACCCTCCGGTTCCGAAGCCGAGACCTTACCACCAGGCCACCGCGGCCCTCTCCAGAAAGAGAGAGAGAGAGAAAGTCTCAATATATTACAGATAAGCCGCTTAATTAAGAAATTCTTACCTCGCATAATTAAGAAAGTGCAAAATACGATAGTTCTAGGTAAACTAATAAACTTATGGTTTTAATTTAATGAAAAGACAAAAAAACACAATACTATATTGAATTCTCAACATGTACTAATAGGAAAGTTTCCGAATCATAGTTATGATTGTAATGTTTAACGTATTCCTTAAATATAAAAACAATCAATCCATACTTATATAAAGCTCAGTCTCTCTGTGTGTTGGCGCTCTACAAGTCAGACCGGTCGACCTACAGCTACAAAATTTGGCATATGCATACCTTGGAGACCGGGAATGTGCACTTGGGTTCACTTTTTTGGAATTTTTAATTACAATTTTAATTATTAATTAAAAATTAAAACTTTTAACTAATTGAAATTAAAGTTAACTGTGTAATTATTAATTAAAAACTAACTTTCCCGTCAAAAAAAATCTTATTTGATGTTTGTCACATGACCACGAAGCAATTCTACTCTATTTTTCAAAGCTCCTTATTTTTTATTATATTTACTTATTAGCGACCAGATAATTTGTAGGAAAATATTGATTGTGTTTCAGTTCATATAAATCTCCTATGTGTAACTTAGAAGTCATGATTTTTTCGACAAAATCTGTTTAAGCATCAGATTAGAAAATTAAGCCCGTATTATTTTGATAGTCCTACGCCTATTTTATTTATTAAGTATACATTAACCTTTTTAATGAAGCCAAATAAAATGATATAATAGAGTAATAAAAAACATAGCAGTCCGAGTACTCTGTTGGGGCCGCGGTTTTCTGTGGTAAAGTCTAGGTTTTGGAACAGGAAGATTTCAGACTCGAGACCAGATTAAACTGAAGAGCCGTCGTGCAAACGGATCTGGTTCTCACTGAATCCGTCGGGGCCAAATGTCCTCCAGCTGACTGGGTGTAGAAGCTTCATCAGAGGGGGGCCAGCTCAGGTACCATCCTCATCTCCTGAAAGTGGTTCAAAATTACGAGGTCTGTCCCAAATTAGACCAAGGGTTACAATGGGACGTTAATAAACTGAAAAAGGCAATCTGTGATGAAAATTCGTTTTCTTATTCTCAATATAAACTGACCAGATAATAGATAAAATCTTTCTTTAGATTTCATTAACAGAAGAAAAATCATATTGATTTATATAAAACAAGACAAATCGTTGGAGCATCATTTCAATAAGGAAAACTATTGATAAAAATTGAGCAAAAAAAAAAAAAAATTAAAAGAGACAAAATTTTGAAAAACGTTGCATGATCAGTACACGAGTCTCCTATAAAAATATTTTTGACATTTAAATTGGCAAAAAATGGCCGACATTTAGTAGCTGTAAGAAAAACCATCTGGCATGTAGAGAGTCAACTGATCTCCTTTCTTATTTGTAACGATGCATAACCTTGTTTGTTATAACTACCTCTTATTTATTAATTTTAAATTTTTAAATTGTGTTACATTTGGACAGTGAAATTATTTTCGGATTAAATCATCATTTCTCCTCATCAATGGAACTATTTCATTCTGACAAGAGCTGCTTTTCTACCGAATGAAACAGAAAAATAAAAATCTTAAAAGAAATGAAATAAAACTAACTGGGGAGCAATGTCGCGATGAAATGTAATTTAGTTCAGAAACTAAATGTCTCTTCTTTCCAGAAAGTTAATTAGTTTTTACCAGAAGAATTACGACTTGATATCATTGCAACCTACGTTTCAGTCTCTCCCGAGTCATCTTTTCCCCTCCATCCAAATAAACAAAGAAAAAAAAAAATCTGGGTTTAGTAGTCTACCTAGGCACCCATCTCATGTGCCAGGTAAACTCCGTCTTCCGTCAGCGCAGGGGCAGTCACCGTGGGGTCGTTCATAGTAAAGAGAGTTAAATTTAGAACATGACGTGAAGTTGTGTTATGTATGCAAAAAGGCGGAAGAGTGGAAATTGGAAGCCAGAACGGAGTGACGCAATATCTCGGGGCTACCCCACAGTTGGATCGGTGCCACGGGAGGAGGCACAAAAGGGAAATATTTCGGGCTATTCTAAATTAACAACAGTTACCGGGAGAAGGTTCGAAAGGGCTTCGAGCCCAACTTGAGCAGCGAAGAGGCATTTGACTAATGACGCACTCTTAAACGTCATTCTTTTACAATGGAATTATGCTAATGACAAAAGACATGTATTAATTACGACTCAGACGCTCTTTTGATGAAATAAATCAGTCTTGATTAAGTATTTGATGACTTGAAATTCATTACTCTTTCCTAGCTTCAACAGACATATGATAAAAGAAGATTTATTCAATGTAATAAAAACTATCACTTAAAAGATACATATGAGTGATTTTAATTATTTCAAATGAAAGTTTAAGTTACATAATACAACATTATTGAATAAGGACTTAGGAAATGGCCTATATTTCTACACTCAAAATTTTTAATTTTTTTTATTTATTTATATTATTTTTTTTTTTTCTGAAACGATAAATTTGTTAATATTCCAATATAAGCTAATTATTCATTATTTTTTCCCTTTTCTCTCTCACCCCCCATCGCCAAATAAAAATTTTTAAAAAATGAAAATGAAAATCAATTTTTTAGGAGGATTTTTATTTTATCAGCATCGCCACCTAGTGGAAATTCTTTAAACTAAAAAAAAGAATATTTATGTCAAGTGTAATGAATAAAAGAAATTAAAACCTTTGTTTCTCTTATTTTGCAAGATATAAAATAAATAAGAAAATAAAGAGAAATAAGTTTCTTACGAGAGTTTTCACTTTTAAGTCAACATCATCACCTAATAGAAATTCTTTAAGCTAAAAAAAAGAATCTTTATGTCAAGTGTAAGGAATAACACAAACTAAAATCGTTTTCTCTTATTTTACCAAATATTTGTTTTGATCAGTCAGTAAATTAACAATTTATAAGCCTATTCATCTGATAAATTAAATATTATTACATACTAATTCACTAGTTAATTGCATTCGTTACGATATTATTCACTGCTTTTCAAAAAAGCTTAATTATTTTCTTTAAAAACAAAACAGATTTCTGATATTTTTATGAGAATTTCATCTAATTTTTTTGATACATATTAAATAAAGTATGATAATTTGTAAAGATATATTTATTTATAATAAATTTATTAATATAGATAAATTTATTTATAGCATTATATTGCTCTGTGCTCTTATATAAATATATCGAAAATACAGTCAGTATGAATAAAATCATGTAATCATTGCAATGCACTATGGAGCAATTACCTAACATGTTATATAATTACTCCAATCAGTGAATTGCAAAGATTGTAAATGCAATTGAAAGTAATTACTAATTACATCAGACAGCCTTTATCTAATTAGGATTCCGTTTGTACTTCGTCTGTTTACACATGTGCATGGTTTCAAGAGGCATTCATTAGGCAATATAGGGAAAAGATTACAAGGTCCTTTTCTAAGCAACTGATTATCATTGTCTTAATATTTATCACTTTTTTTTTTGCATACATTTGAAAGAATTCGCTAAAAAGGATTATTTTGATTGCCCAGGTTAGTAAGATGTTGTGAAATAATCCCATCAATTCATTGCTAATTGCTAGTGTCTTTTTTCCTCCTTTCTATTCATTTGAGTAGCGATCATAAGTAGCATCTTCGTTTCAACACTGATTTTTCTACACCTGTTTGTAGTAATTAGTGTATAATTAAATATGATTTGGGTAATAATATTTAATTTTTAACCGATTATTTTTTCGCCCCCTCATCACATCTGATGTTAAAAAGTTAAAACAAAATTAAAAACAAATTCCGCCGTAGCCTGGTTGGTAGAGCGTCAGTCACGTAGCCGAAAGGTCGCGGGTTCTGTCCTCGTCTCGGCCAAAGACCGCCGTGTTGGCTAATGGCAGTTTGGGCACGTTAAATAGGTCGAGACTGCAAAGTTCTCCAAGTTCCCATAGCAAAACGATATCTCCGGGGGTACTGAATCAATGATGAGTCGGTCTCAGATTTGGATCTAAATTCTGACTTGCGGACGGATGAATGAGTGTATGCATGAGTTCGACAGCCCCCTAAAAAGGGTTGTGTCGTGTGTGTTCGAGCAAAGTTGTACTTTCACCTTAACGGTGCTTCGTTAACAACGAAAGGCGCACACCTCTGCTTTAATTCGAAAGAGCTCTTCTCATTCGTGGTTGGTATGACAAGTGGCATTAGAACCACCACCACCCATAAATAAACAAGAATTTATACCTCTTCTTGCCTTCCACTGTTTCTACTATAACAGCATCAAATGCTATCACAGGCCAGTGGTTAAAAACAACGATGTTTAAGATTCTAAGCATGGAAAAAAAACCCTTCAATTTCTATATTATCGAAAACTGTAAAGGTAATGTTTTCTTCCTAACATTTAACATCTTTTCCCTGCAGTAATTTGGCCTATTTTAAGGGATATCTTTTTCGCAGTGATTTCTTTCAAAATTGATTTAAGAGTAATGTAAGCAATTCTGAATTTTACAGACTTATTTCCTTTCGTAAATGAAATAAATAATCACTCACATCAATAAGTATTTCCAGACTTGAAAATTTTTGTTGTTGCTTGTGACACGTGTCAGAGAAAATAATTTTAAGGCGAGTTTTTTTAGCACCTAGTTTCAGTAGGGCCAATGTCTCAGCTACTCACACGTCACAATCTTTTTCATGGGGCAGACTTCATTCTTACATTTCATTCACTTATCCACATATCATAATTTGGACCTGAATCAGAGAACGATTACCTCTAATCCAGTACATCCAATGATATTTACAAGAAAGTGGAGAACTTTGTAGCTACGACGGATTTAAGCGTACACCAACCACCATGTACTCGGAGGGTCTTCGGTCCTCGAGGTTCGAACTCGCAACCCAAGGCATGCGAAACCGACGTCCTACCGACCAGGCTTTTTTAGTTTTAGGCTTGGAAGTGAATTCATTAAAAAATTTTAAATGTTCTCAAACCTGATGCAAATTTTTATGAAATTCACGCATATCAAGTTCATTGAATTTTTCTTTTGAATTCCAGATATAACCTGAACAATATTAAATTTGAATACTATTTTTAACATCGTCTTCAAAACTATTCACTGTTATTCGTTAAGAAAAATAATGTGTCGATGTAATACGATGTAGCGACTAGTGAATATTTTATTTTATTATTCAGTAGCCGCCTTTGGCGACCAGCTGGTTCGCTATGAGTAATGCGTTCTAAAATTTTCAATTAAATCATATATTCATTAGCCAAAATTTAAGAAATAGTTAAAGTTAAAAGATTCAGTTATTAGTAGTTAAAGAGTCGGTAACTTTATTCGGAAAAACTTTTTGAGTTTAACGCTCTAATAATTTATCGATTATACTTCCAAAATATTAAAAATGTTTTTTTCGGTGATATCGCCAAAATGTTAAATATGTTTTTTAAAGAAAGCGAAAAAAGGGAAAAAATTAATGAATTAATGATACAGATATTGCAAACGATTATAGAAATATGCCATTCAGCCGGGATTTCAATGCATATCCTGTCTAAATTCAATCAGGTTGACTGTAAATAAAGATAATTTATGGAATTAATGATAAAGATATTGCAAACAATCATAGAAACCTTTGCGTTGCATTTATTTTTTTCGAAAATATCACATTTTTTGTTTCTTTTATTTTATCCAGTTACGTGCTAAAAGTATCATTTCTTTAGATTTATTTTGTCATGATAGTTTTTTTTTATTCGAACTTCCGGCATTCTTTTATTTTATCCAGTCACGTGCTAAAAACATGATTAAAATATTTCTTTAAAAATTCGTTAAAAATAGAAGCTTACGTTATAAATTAAAAAAACTGATACTGTTAGAAAGCTAATTTTTTATCTTTAAATTGATATAAAAATTATGTTTGTGCAATTATATTTTCGGAAGTTATAGCGGAAAAACGTCAAAATTTTGCTTAAATTTTAATTAATTCAAATTAAAAATTTGAAAAAAGGGCTCCGAGGTGCACATTCCCAACCTCCAAGGTATACATGTACAAAATTTGGTAGCTCTAGGTCCAACGGTCTGGCCTGTAGAGAGCCAACACACACACACGCACACACACACACACACATTGAGCTTTATTATAAGTATAGATAATTACATATCGGGAAGAATTTAAAAAAAAATATGATCCAAAATATTGATTCTAAATTTGGCTATATATATTTTTAGATTACAAAGATATTCATTGCGAGCCGCCAGTATAATATATTTTTTTTCATACTCCAAAAAATTTCGACACAGATTGAGAAATACAAGCGAGTTCAAAAGCTTTCTTTCCAATCTCTACCCTTCAATCGCACTTGTACGCTTTATCCTTTACCTGCTCGAAGTGCGGAAAAAAGAGAGTCGTTGGGGGTCTGAGAATAAAGGAATTCTTACCGGAGGGAAGAGGGGCCTTTCCCGCTCATTTTTTTTCAATACAAAGGGTTGCCAGACTGTGCAAAATCTGCCAAATTTGAGACTATATTTCATATTTAATTGCTGAGAGGATTCCAGAGAACGATACTTACATCTGAAAATATGTTTATTTCGGTATTAGGAGGAAGAATAATTTTATGGTAGGAGCATCGGAAAATGTAGACTAGGACATCGTTAATCTGTTTCAGATACGTGATTTATGTCAGAAATTTCAAAACACGGAAAAGCATTTCTCTGAAGGTTTTTCATCTCAAAACATCCGCATGCGTTGAGACTTACGATGTTAAATATAGAGGGGAAGCACCTTACGGCACATTTTTTAGTCATTGATTCATTAATTCAGCATAACAAACTGCAGATGGACCATAACAACTCTTTATTCTACAATTTAGTGAAATTTTAGTTACATTCGTTGCTTTTTTTTCCCCTTCTAATATCTAAAAGAAATGAATTAAGAAAATTTAATTATATTCTTTGTTTTTATCTAATATCTAAAAAGAATGATATTAATTACAAATGAGAAAAGTCCACAGTATTTTTGCGTTATCTTTGTAAATTTATAAAAATCTTTTTTCCCCAATCCATTAAAGGAAAAAGAGAAAGAAAAAATAAATTCATAGAAATTATTAATCGATTTTCGCTTATTGAGATAGTAACTATAGGGTTACAGCTATAATATTGTCGACCAATATTAATGATAGAATACCTTTTGAAAGTTAAATAATGATATTTTTTCTAACAGTCTATTAAATAATGACATAATGAATGTTTCAGAATTACATTTTATTTATAAATCATTGCAAATATTTCAAATGAATCTATAAAAAAAAGAGAGAAAATATCTTTAATTCTGGTAGCAATTTGTTCCGAAAATTATATAAAAATTGGGACTTCATAATTTTTTTTGGCAGCGTATTTATGTTGTTTTAAGCAATTCAAAGCATAATCTTTTATGTCATTTAAAGCATTTGCCGAAATCGAAGAATTCAAACGGCTTTTAAATTAGCTATTTAGTCATAATTTGAGAGAGCATTTAGTTTGAACATCTTGTTCTTAATAATCATTAAGCTGACGATGAGAAGAAACTGCTAAATACTCTCTGTTGCTTTAAAATAAATTAATTTTGCAGCGTGGCGTATTTAAATAAATATAAAAATTCAATATTAATAACAAGAAACTAATTTAAACAGAAAACTATAAAAAAATTCTAATACAGAATTGCGTTTTTATACCTAAAATTCAAATAAAACATTGCGTTATTACAAAAGGGGCTAACCTTTATAAAATAATCTAAAGATACCTGTATCATATGCGATATTATGGCACACATAAAATTTTAAATGTATTTTACTGTTTACAAAAAGTAGACTGGAATTTCAAGTCATCAGTGAGTAAGATTATCTTGTGATTCTTTTATTAAAGAATTCTCTGGATGAAAGGGAAAAGTTTGTCATCCGTGTATGAATCACTGTGGTTAATAATTATTATTTCCTTTCAATAAAAGTTTTAGGATGTTAAAAAAATCTTTATTGTTTGAGAAAAACATTCCTTCATGAAGTATTAAAAATTGAAGGCGTATTTTTTAAGTCGAAGACTAGAAAAAATTAAAATAAGATCAAGTTTCTAACTCTCTTAAATTATTTGATTTTCTTTTGGAAGTCTGAACAGGGTAGAAATATATAGTAAAATATGTTTTCTGTTTTCTTGTGTAACGATAAATTTTTAATATGCGTAAAATTAAAATCACTACTCTGGAATGATTAAAATAATGTTCAGTGTGCTTTATATTATTTAGAATAAACCACATAATAGAAAACTTTAGATATATTTTATTTAACCATTAACTTTGTCATTGTTTAAACTGCATGAAATTCGAGCTACCTGAAATGGATTTAGAAATTTCAAACATTTTAGAAATTTCAATTGAAGTCAGTTGCTAATTTTGTATTCGAAGGTCTAATTTCCGCTGACTAAAAGCTTTTGATTTTTGTATTTTCATTTTAACTACCTTTGATACCTAAAAATTAAATGCAATGCATAGCTGAGTGTTAAAAAGCCAACATGCTATCAATTATCCATACAGATTCCTTTAAATTGGATGTGTCATACAAAATAAATGTTGAAATAATGGTTATTTTATTATTTTTTAGGATTTCATTCAGAAATGCTAATTATATCTAGTATTTCATTTATTGAATGAATTTCAATTGTATTATCTCATTCACTGAAAGAAATTCTGATGATGCAGTAAAAATAACGATGTAATTTAAGACGTTTAAGATAATTTATATCAGAAAAGAATTATTTTAAGAATCGCTATTACTCATTAACACATTAAAGGCGGGAGTCGTAGTATTACGATTTGATCCGAGTTACCTAGCTTACTTTCGTCAAGATTCCGCGCCTTTAATGTGTTAAATGAATACCAATGCAATTTATTCTTGATTTTTAAATTTTTTTAAAGTTTGTGTTGATTAAGTATTAAAATGGAATGCATACTTTGATGTAATTCGCTCGTTTGATATGCAGTTTAGTCATGATTTTTTAAAAACCTCACGTTACAGATTACTAGAAGTGTAGTATGGTGGATTAGACAACATAACTCAATCTCCACATTTTTAAAAAGTTTTGTCTTGAAGTACTAAGCAAGATGAATAACAAATTTTTTAATAAAATAACAATAACAAAATAAAATCGAGAATAAAGAATAAAAAAAGAATAGATTTCATTGTTTTGTTCGTTCCTTATTAATTTACAAAACACATTTCGGGAACAGTTTTAAGATCAATGTCGTCACATAGGCTGGTTCTATTCAGATTAAAAAACACCTGGGTGATCAAGCTTCGCTAGCCAACTGTTTTAAAAATCATAATTAAAATCCTACCCTCTGATTAGTTTAAAGTTATAATAGAAACCTAATTGAAATGAAAACTCGAGATAAGAGTATGAAAAAAATTCCTGGAGACCTAACCACAAGATACGCGTTTGCAAGTCATATATAGTCATATGCCAATAATTTAGTTATAAACAAATTATTTGTGTGTGTATTTTCAGAAAATCCACCTGTATAGATAAACATCAAAAGCCAATCCTTACCGAAATGTAAAATTTGATCCAAATCATTGGAGCAGTTTCTGAGATACACGAATAAATTCATATACGAGAATTGCTCGTCAACAGTTATAAGATAGAAACCTCACCTTAGACAGCTGGAAACAGTAAAATTGAGGAAAAGACAAAATTTTTCTTGATGATATTTTATAAAGACTCGATAACAGTAAAATAAATTAATAACCAAATTGAGAAATTAGGGAGAAATTGATTTTCCTATCATTTCCATTTTTGTATGCTGTTAATTCAAAACCTAAATCAACAATTATTTTTTTAATGGACGATATTGATAAAGAGAACATCAAGAAAATTTTCTTCGGAAGAAGCATGAGAAGAAATTATCTTAAAAGCTATGAGAAAGACAAAAAACGCAGATGTTCAAAGAACTTTTATGTTTAATTAGGTATGCCTTTTCACTTTGGTTTCTTGTAGAAAAACAACCCTCTCACAGTCGATATAACAGTTTTCAACATTCAGTAGATGATGACATTTAAGTTGTAGCATCTCTAACTCTCACACTTTAAAATTATTCCACTATCAGAATTTTTAAATAAAATCATATTTTATGAATTCTTGTTTCATAAAATAGCTTTAAATTCAATGGCGATTTTTGGTAATACGAGGCCACAGGCGCTGAAATATGTTGAGGCCCCTCCGAGGTAAAATCTATTGTTTACAAAAAAGTAGAGGGATAAACTTATTCCATTTTTAACTTTATCTTTATATTTATTCTGTGATACCGTTATGTATTGAAAAGCAATTCCTAATTCCTAATGCATTTATGGCTTTTATTTGTATCAAATATTATGTCTTTTATCGACCCATTTTATTTACTAAGTCATTTTTATAAATTGTTTCTAGACCAATGAATCTTGTTATGCACATATGAAGTTAAAGTAACAGTTACCGTCAGCTTTTAGCGATTTTCATTCATTTTTTCCCACGGAAATAGTTCAATTTTAATAACAAGATTATTCATCAAAACCCTGGTAAATATGCTATAGTGTGCGAATAGGAAAGAGAAAGTGATGAGAAAGTATTCTAAATTCACAAAATTTAAGAAAATAATTCGCAGACGCAGCGTTTTGATTCCGCATGAATTTTACTTACAACTCGACTTTTCCCATTGGCTCTTTTATGGACGAATGAACACTTTTCCTTTAAAGAAAAAGTAAAAGATGAAAATTCTGTGAATCATACCAAAGGGGATACTTAAGCAATTAAATTTACCTTACGTTTAGCACTATGATACATATCTAAGTCGATTTTGAGCCTCCTATACACCTCGAGACACGAGGTGACGGCATCCATCGCCTATCCAGAAATCCGCTACTGTCTTAATGGAATCAAACTAAAGTTATGTATTGTGACATTCTCCCTAATGGAACACCTCCATTGCTAGAATGAAAAGTTTTTAATTGTTTTCTCGCTAGTGTTATAACCCTTAAGAGAGGAAAACAAATAACCAGTGTATTTCTTGTGCCAGAGAATTCCGAGAATATTTCTGAATTTTCGAAACATAATTATGTCTGTAAATCAAATTTCTCTGGGGGTGGGGGGGATTCTGAATAGAGGAACTTTTTTAGGGCACTCAGCTAGCTCCGTACGTTTTCAAATACCCTCTTACATTGAAGCCGGAGGTCAGCGGTGGCCTGGAGGTAAGGTCTCGGCTTTAGAACCGAAGGGCTTGAGGCTCGATTCCACTGGAAAAGCGCCGTGTAAGCGAGTCTGGTGAATGTTAAATCCGTCAGAGGGGCAAAACGGCCTCCCGTTGGTGTGGTGTGGAAGTTTGGAGAGGGTGGTGTCAGCTTAGTTATCGTCCTAGTCATCTGACCGCGGTTCAACATTACGAGGTTCGTCCCAAAATAACCTTAGTGTTGCTTCAAAACGGGGAGTTAATGTAACTAAACTAAATTTACGCTGAAGCCATAGAGTTATCATTTTATATTATACTAGCTAGTGCCCGGCGCGTTGCAGCCGCAGAAGAATTAATTTTGGAAATATCGTTTGAAATTTAAAATAGCTGTTTTGTTGCATTAGGAATGATAGAAACAATAATGTTTGTGTTTGTATCGAAAATGAATTCATTCTTCGAAACTGAGTGATATATAAAAGAGAAGCGTAAATAATATTAATTCTATTTTTTTAACTTTATTATTCAACACCTTAGAGTTGGCAATATTTTTTATTTATTTTTTCATCGTCATCATAAACAAATAAGTGCAAATAAAAAGTTTTCAAAATTTCATCACAATCGGATGAGCGGTACGACACCGCATACGGACAAACATTCATTTTTATTTATATAGATTATTGTATCTTACAATCAGTTTTATTCTGAATCCAATGATTTATCTTTTGGGTAATAGCAAAGTTGCTGTAGTTTATATTCTGTACCAAAGCCACAATGTGTTGTATTTATACTTTTTGTCCCTTTTTTTTATGTGTCGTCTTCGTCTTAAGGTGACAATAAACAGTTGTGTGCTTAAAAATTCCCGCCTTTAAATCCGAAGAAACTAATTAGAATAACAATTAAAAACTTTAAGGCAAATTAAAGTAATTTTATAAGAATATTTTGATTTGATTATCTTGAAAATAATTTTTTTCAGAATTCAAAATTATTTGAATAAAAATATATCCCATGATAACGATGCTTTAAAGATATAAGAACCATTTATAATTTCTTTATTTGAGTGCTATTGCATTTCGATATGGTAATCTCCGCAATTTTCCTCCGTATTATCTCTTAAGAACTGGGAAATCAGTTTGAGCAGGGTTTCCCACTGTTAAGAAGACAGAGAAGCCGTAAAACAAATAAAACTCAGCTATCATATCTGAAGAAATTGCGATATCATTCTTTCACATCCGTTAGGAATTGTCTAAAGAGGCTGACATATTCACAAGATGTTTTATATCTTATTTTCTCTTTAAATCAAAATAGATTCAAAAATAACATAAAATTCCATTTCATTATAAATTTATTTAAAAATAGAAATCTCGAAGAAAGAAATGCAGTATCTTAAAATAAATGTTGAATTTCTTTATAAAACGAAATAGAATTATTTTAGGCCAACTTGATACACATAAACAATTAGTTTAATTTTAGGGTCAATCTCATATTTTTCAGGAGGATTACAAGTTTTAATAGCAGTTTCGTTTACATTAAGTAACATTTCGTAAATGAACTTTATAGTCAATTTGTTATGTGATAAAAACTAATGTCAATGTTTTCACTAATGGTAATGCCTTTTGAAATATACACATTACGTTTGTTTTATTTTTCATACATGGTAATTAGAAGAAATAATAATTGGTCATCTGTATTTAAGCTTATGCCAAGTTTACACTTGGCCAGTTATAAGACGGCAAGTTGTGTAGAAAGGTTGAAAAATGCTGTTTGGTTTATAGCAAGTAATTGTCCCAGCAGGGCAACTACAAGTCACTGTGTTGTATTTTATTCTTATTGCGCATGCGTTTGTAGAATTTACTGAGCTTTTTATTGTGAAAAAATTTATCATTTATCACTGATTAATTCCGACACTTTTTGCTGTTTGTTCTTTCTGATGTTAGGTTGTGTGTGCGTGCTTTATTTTATTTGCTTCCTCTTTTTTCCCATAATTTCCTAAATTTGGGCATGTTGACTTTTATTTTTATTTTACCATGTTTTTTGAAGTAAATATCCATCATTTTAATATGATAAGCATTGAAAAATAAAAATTTAGGAACCAGTTAGAATCAAAACGGCAATTTATAGCCAAGTATAGAATTTTTGAATCTATCGTATAAAATTGAACCCTAAATAAATCAGTCCTCCTCTACGCATGCGCTCTGCCTGCTTACTGCCAGTTAAAAAATAAAACTTTATAACTGGCCGTTTTATAACTGGTCGAATGTGAACTCAACATTAATGAAAAAAAAAAAATTATAAAATGAAATAAAATCCTGAGAATGAAATTTTTAGCATAAAATAATTCATGAGGTTTTTAAATTGTTATAAAAATATAAAAATTAAAAAAAAATGATTTTTTGAATATTAGAGTTCTTTTGAAATGAAACGAACTATTTGATGCTCGTGATTTTTCAGCTATTATTATAAAAAGTAATTAAAAATTTAATTGTAAATCAGCATAGGATTACAAATCACATAAAAGATATCTTTTTTTTAAAAAAAAATTATCATAGGAACTGCTTTAAAAAGAAATCAATATATATTTTTAATTTTTTGAAATATGAAGAATCAAAGTATTGTAATTGTTAAAAACTTCAATCTCAAGAATTTGACGAAAATTCATTCATTTAGACCTCTTTGAGTGCATAAAATACATTTTAGGGATTATGTCTGTCTTGAGTGTAAAGATTCGTAAACATTTGAACTGAATGGATGAAATTTGGTACTTTCATCCGTTTACGGAACTTCCCACTAAATTTATCGATTACAACCTAATTTGAATGAAATAAAAAAGAACCCTGTATGTTTTGCTAAGTTTCTAAGATAATTACAAAAGTAATGAGAGCTAAATCTACAAAATTTAATGAAACAATATGAGTGAATCGATTTTGAAATTTAACCTTTAGAAATGTTTTAAATTTGGAATCAAATTCATCAAGGGGTTGACTATCCGCAATCTGTGCTTCTGCTTGCATATGAACTCGAAATTAAACAACGCATTGAAGAAGCAACGCAAGAAGGAATTTAGAATGTGACCTTGAAACTATAAATGTAGCTCAATGTTAAATTTCACTTCCATTAGGCGAAAAGAGATGTCTTTAAAATATGCATATTCAATTTTCTGGTGCTTGCTTATTAACAACTTATAAGTGAATAAACGTCTATCAGAAGAAGAAAAAGTTAATACAGTTTGCATAGTAGATTCAAGTCAAGATCGATATTTTGTAACTGTTGTGCTCTAGTGTTATGCTATTAATTTAAAAAATATATAAAGGTGTTTTTTTTTTCTATATTACGGAGAACATCTCATATATTGAATTTTGATGGTAAGAATGCGGCGGTCTTACCCTATTCCATAGTTTTATACAAATGGATGAGAGACAATGCATTTATTAGAAAGTATGGAAGAAAGTTTGTGGTGGCTACTTTCACTGGTTTTAAATATTTGGTAAAAAACTATTCGCCATGCAGTTATTAGCACCAAAATAGAAATTACAAAAATTGCAACAACATTATATAGTTTTGAAACTTCTCATTTTTTATATTAAAGATTAATAAGCAAATTCATGCAAGTGAAGAAAAATACCTTTATTTTTCAAGTAATATGAACAAAATACCGGATTGTGATGGATAACGTAGAAATATAGCTCTAAGTAATAAAAATACTGAATCTTAAATATAATAAAGCAAAAGATCCAACAAACAACATTTCAAAGTTGAAGAGCAATAGTAAGAGTATTAATAGCATATTACATAAACAAATGTTTATAATATTTAGAAAATTTTGTTGCATAAAATATGCTTTGGTTCGAAATTCCTCCCGCTGCAGGTCTTAAGATTGCTAATTTACTTCCTATCTCCTTTTATCCTATTTATTTTAGATTTCTTAGCTCACGGAAATGACCACCTATCTTATTCTATTTCAGTCTTATCTTGCAACCATTATTTCCTACTAAAATTCATCTAATTTTTTTTTAATTTTTAAATTTATGCTTATTTTAAAATACTATGTACAAAACAATAATTTTTATCATGCTTGCTCTTTAGTTTAAATCTTAAATTACGAATGAAGTGGTTATTTTTCAGGTAAAGAATGCATCCTTTTACTGGCTGTTCCAACCATTTGCAATGAAGTTGGCCTTATACTAACTTTTTCGAGAGATAACACTTTCGACACCTCTGTTAACAATGAAAATGAAACCTACTACCCTGTTCAAGATATCCCAAAGTAATAATTTCGATAACAAACCATTCGTTGGAATACCATGTTGACGTTCTGTCTGAAGCAAATCAAGTATCTGTAAACTCCTGGATAAACCAACTTAAGAATTTAAACTAGACGATATTAAAGCAGCCGTGCAATCGGTGGAAACAGGAAACAGGCCCCCTAAGTAAATACATGTAATCTCTCCTTAGATAACGAGTAATGGTTCGGTACAATCTTAACTGCGTTTGATTTTGTTTCCAGAGAGCAGCGAAAACAGAGAAATTTTCCAAGATACTCTTCAAACAGAGCAAACTGAAAATACTGACTTCTTGAAGATAAAATATTCTCTGTATTCTAACATCCGATAGGAATGTTTTTGCTTGGTCTTCAAACGAAACGATAAAATACTCGTGTGATATTATGCATTCTTTTGCCCTAATCATGGTTTTACCAGAAGTTTAGTTGCATGTTCTACTTAAGAAGTTCTATAAAGATATAAATATATAAATCAGAAAGGTAACTTACTTAATGTTTGTCCCAAACAAAGGCCAAATATAAAATAAAATAAAATAAAAGAGACATAAAAAGCAATATATGGAATGTATTTCAGTTGAATACATCCCAAGATTCCCCCATTCCTCACCAAAAAAAATTGCAAGACTTATTTTGAAAGATTATTCAATATTTGTCTTTACCATAAGTAAAAGAAACTGCGTACATTCTCTATAAGAAATATTGTGTGATTTAAAGCTATTAAATTTGCCACAGATATACTTTGGAAATATCGATGTTCATCTCACGATATTTTTTTAGAAGAATTATAATTAATTAACGTTTAAATCAGATTTCAACGATAACTCTAGAAAGTATAATTGCGTAAAGCTAATGTTAAAATTGAATACATATATTCTAGCCGCCTTTGCCGACCAGCTGGTTCGCCATGAGTAATGTGTTCTAAAATTTTCAATAAAATCACATATTCATTAACCTTGAGGTAATTCCGGGCATTGATTGGCCTGAAATTAATATTTTCTTTAAGCTTTCTTTAATCTAAAAGATTAAATTTAATTCAAATTCTAATTTAAAAATTCGAAAAAAGGGTTCCGAGGTGCACATTTCTGGTCTCCAAGGTATATCTGTACCAAATTTGGTAGCTGTAGGTCCAACGATCTGGTCTGTTGAGCGCCAACACACACACACATATTGAGCTTTATTATATATATATATATATATAATTTTTTAATAGTTTTTTTTAAATTTTAATCTTGTTCGAATAAGAAATAATTTTTAGTTTCGATTCCCATTTTAAGTTCCATTTCCATACTTAGTTTTGTTTTCTCTTATATTGCTAATTTATTTGATTTATATGTATTTTAGTAGTAGCTGCATTCACGCTCACTAAATACAATGAGAGCTTTTTTAATTTTGGTCTTGTTCGAACCCCAAGTAATTTTCAGTTCCGTTTCCGTAATTAGTTTCGATTCGTTTCCTAAATTATTCTACCTTAGGGTTGCTTCATAAATAGGTATTGTTTCATTTAGCTTTCAGGTTTGTTCAATTTTTGTAATTTAATTCAGAATTAAATTCTAATTTCAATTTCATCAAAATTTGTTTCGTTTCCAAGAAAATTTTTTAGTTTCGGTTTCCGAAATAATTTAATTTTCGATGAATTTTTAAAACTTTTAATGCTTTTATGATTGATTACTTACTCGTGCATTTGGCTGGAAATAAGCAGCATTTGCGCTTTTTCTCCAATTGCAAAATTTAAAAAATTTAAAGTTTTTTCTAAAAGAATTAAATTTTGGAATTATTTTTCTGGTTTTACTTTTTCGAGAATTCCTTGTTTTGACGGTTAGAGAGATATTTTTAATTATATTAATTGAATAGAATTAAAATCAAAACAATTTATACTAACAAAATTTTATTATTTCATTTATAAAAGCAACAAATAATTTAAATAAAAATTTACAAAAAAATGATTTTTCCAAAAACTAATCTAATATTACTATTGTAATAAAAATAGAAATGATGAAATATTAATTCTTTAGCTTAAAAATAAACTAGACTTTCGGATACCAAATCAATAGATGGCGCTCAGAACCTCCATATACTATTTTTTTTCACAGTAATCAAATCGGATTGCGGATAGGATAGTATAGTTGGAATTTCTTCGTCTGTTGGTGGTGTGTTCTTTCCTTTTTGTTTTTTGGTTATTGGGATGAATATTTTTAATTATTGGTTGAGTCTTCTTGTATAAGTTTATTTTATATATTTTTGTATATATTCTTACTTTATTTGATGATGATTTTAATGTTGTTTTTTATTTTGTGTCTTTGCTGTTAAATTGATGTTTCTCTTTGGCCTTAATTTTCGGGTCACGAGGTGTCAATACGTTTGACCACTGTCCACCGATGCCTCCCAGAAAAAATCCCTTATTTTAAATCCTTGCCTGAGAGTGACTCTTGAAAAAGTCTTCAGGGCCGGATTCTTTTTTGATTTGTTGTAATTATGATTCTATTGTATTCCTTTTTACTTTGCATATATTTCTAATTTACTTATACACACACACACACATACATACATATATATATATATATATATATATATATATATATATATATATATATA
>JAPMOQ010064962.1:772518-790379 GCA_026543055.1 Argiope trifasciata | reverse complement strand
ATATATATATATATATATATATATATATATATATATATATATATATACACACACATTATCTTTAGTAATATCTATTTAATTTACATGCAACTTTTTCCTTATATTGGCGTTTTCGAACACATTTTGTAACAATATGTGTTATGTTTGTAACAATATCTTATTGTTGTTACGAAATTAAAACCGTTTTCATTGTTTCATCAGATAGTTAATCGAGTAATTTTCTTCTGCTGTTGAAAGCCAAAGAAAAAAAATCTGCTTATCATCTACTCATCCCCTCGAAGGAGGGGCACCTCGAAATGAGAATCAGATACCTACGGCATGGTGATTGGATCTCGCCACCCTGGAAGGTACACGAAAAGGTGAGGGTCTGAATCTTCTTTAGGGAAGGGTTATACCGTTGCCCGTGGCGTCCCTTAAGGTGGGTTCACACGAGGCTTTTTATTGTCCGCAAACATTGTCTCTCTGCTGTTGTCCCGGCATTGTCCCCGTGTGAACACTTGAGACAACGCGGACAACGTTTGTCCCGACGGGACAATCATTTGCCATTGTCCCGTTATGGTCACGTGATTTTCCAAAAGTAGGCGTGATCTTCTATTGCGAACAATAATAAGCCTCGTCTGAACCCACCTTTAGGACTCAACCACAGTTCTCGCTAGTGTTGCAGTTGCGACGGTTCATTAATTCTATATTTATCATCCATGTGCTTTTGGGGCAGATGGAGAGTCAGTGATATGACTTATTATTTACTCAGTTTACATGAAGGATAGAAAAGTGAAGTTGCAGAAAAAAATCACCAGAAGCTAGGAGATAAGATTATCTGCGCAGTTAAGTTTTAACGGTGATATGATATGAGATTCGGCTCCATTAAGATTCATTTATACAAGAAATAGAACAAATGATGGCTTATAATAACATAGTTCGAATATTTATCATAATTTGATGCTGAAAGACACTTCTTTAAGAGAATAATGAGTTTCAAAGTGATGGAATAAAGTTTAAATGGAATTTATACAAGATCCGTATTTCTGACAAATCAGTTGGTCGCGAAAGTCGGCTAGTGATAGAAGTTGCTATATTCATTATTAAACTTTTGTATTTAGATATGCAACAACATAATTATGCGTACTGGAGTTTCAAAATTCATTTTAGTGTTACGAAGATGAAAAATATAGCTATTAATTTACTTTCATTCCTAATTAAAGAGTAATATTATACGACTTGTTGCTAACAAGAATAAGAAAACTATGCATCATTCATAATGCTGGATTTGACTCAATATATATAAAATAAAAATTAATGAAACGATGCATTAAATTCCGTCCATCTTCAAATTGTTTATAATATCGATAACATATTGATTTTAATCATTTGTAACTATTGTTCGTTTCAGTATTCTGAGACAACCACTTTTCGACGATTCTATCCCATTAAAGAGAGAGAGGCTTAAGGATGAACACATTTCCGGAACTCTTCGTCATTTTTTGCCCTTAATTTTTTCCCTATTCTATTAGATACTTTTTTATTCATTTTTTTCACGTGTATGAGAATATAGTGCCATTTCTGATCGCATTATTTTGATTCAGTCTGCGAGTTATTGTTAAATATAAATTATTTAATTATTATTTGATTTTGTTGTTAAATAGAAACATCCCTTCCTCTCTCTTTCTTCACACCTTTAATTTGACGATTTAAACCCATTCTAACGCAAGTGAAAATGCGTGGAGGGCTTTAGAATCAATTGTCAAACAATAGTTAATTATTTTTAAAATATGCACAGATGATAATTTCTCTTCGTTAAAATCATACACAGGTTGTTTCATAAATGGCTATATCTCACAGAAATAACAATAACTCAAAAATCACTAAGAAAAAACATTAAACCATGGATTAATTAAAGCTGTTTTCGTTGATATAATTGTCTTCTTTTCATTTACATATGAGCATAAATAAAACTGAATTCTTGTGGTATGTGGACCTTAACAGAAATTCGGCATTCAACAAAAGATGCATAACTTTAAAAAATATATAAATGAAATTCCTGAAATTTGGGATTTTAAACTAGTTGTATATTTAAATAATAACAGCACATCTAATCTAATTTCATTTTTAATTACCTGCTCAAATCCTTGTTCAACAAAAGATAATTATGAAAAAATTAAGATTCTTTTACAGAAAAACACTGTAAATTGTTATCCTTATAGCCTTATAGAAAATTAACGACATTTTGCCTAATTTATGTGACCATTAATTAATTTTGATTATTATTAAGTAATACCATTATTTTTTTTATTTATTTAAACGGTACTTTTCCGTTATACGAGCTCAAGATGTCGCCAATGTGAGCCAAACATGAGTCAAGACGCCAAGCAAACCGAATGACAAAAACAAATGTCGCCAATGTGAACAAAACGCGAACAAAGTCGCCAAGTGCTATTATGAGATATTTGACGTAACTTTGCATTTTTTGGCAACTTTTCACTTTTTCTGACTAACGATTATTTGGCGACTGATTAGAGATTTTTTCGTTGCGCCCGTTTAACGGAAAAGTCCCTTTTAAACCTGTTTTAAGGTAAAGACAAAAAATGTTCAACCCAAAATTTGAAACGGGAAACCTATACAAAAAGCTTATAAGTTTTTAAGGATAAGGGATTAGCTTATAAGTTCTATTTTAAAATTATAAATATAACATGTATAAAAAGGAAGATCGAAAGTAATAATGCTGAAATAGCAAGAAAAGGATTATTGCATTAATACGACACAGCAATTTAAACTTTATGAGTATGAAAAATTTGTCATATGTTCAGTCAAAAATAATTTTCTTAGTTTCTAAGCAAAAGCAAAAGTTTTATCTATTGTGTGAAATTTTATCTTATCAACATAACCACGATTTTTACTTTCACTGGCAAAGTTTTACGTTTTCGATTCCAAATGTCACATAAAAGGTGTACAACTTTTAGAAATCATTTATATTATTTCAACAAATATGTTTCAATTACACCTATATTTTTATACAGTTTTTTTTTTATTTCACTTTATAATATTCACTTTCTTTAAAACCGGTTTTCCAACTAAAGAATTTCATCCGTCTGATGTTGACAATTATTTGTTTTCTAGAACTATATATATATATATATATATATTTCAGTGATGTCCTGGATGGTGAAAAACATTGAAACCAAATTTCTATTCCATTTTTAGAAAGTACCATGAGAATTTATTTCTACATTATCTCTTAAAATGCAGAGGAAAGAATAAATTTCATTCATTTTCTGATTTATTTTACACATTAAAATAAAAATAAAGAATTTAATAAATCAAATTTTCAACTTCGATTCATTAGTTTCTCTTATACAGAGACAGTACTGTGATCGTCAAAATGTTGTCGCCGAAGTTTAAAAAATCAAAAAATTCATCAAAGTTTATGTATCTTGCTGTGCGAGCACAAGTGAGCTTGATAACTACGAATCCTTTATTTGGGCCAGGGTAGTCTGGTTGATAAGGCGTTGGGCTCGCATCCCTTGGATTGCGAGTTCAAACCCCGAAGACCATGTATAGTGGGACTGGCGCACGTAAAAATTTATCGTGGTCACAAAGTCCTCCATATCGGGAGTAATACCGTTGGGAGTACTGATTCAGAGGGGATCGTTCTCTGATCCAGGTCTAAATTAAGGTATGTGAATGAAATGTATCAATGAAGTCCGCCCCGAAAAAAGGGTGTGACGCATAAGTAGCTAACTCGTATTCTTGCTCCTGGATGGCACTACTGAAAATAGAAGAGACGAAAAAAATTCGGATTAAATCGAAATTTCTCTTTAGTCAGCGGGCATGCCAATGGCAAGTGCCGTTAGAAACAACAACAGTACAACTAGATAGATAACATTTGGCACACTTGTTAGCATTTAAAACGTAGATTATCAAATTTTAGTTTTGACACCAAAAGGATTGATTGTTTGTACTGTCATGCGTATGTAAACGCAATAATGCAGAAAAGCCGTCTCTTAATTATGCAAAATTTGACATGTGATTTTGTGACTGCAGTTTTAGTTCTGAGTCAAATTTTACTTTCATTTGGATGGGTGGAAAGAAGAGTATATTAAGTACATATTCGCAATATAAATTCAGGAAGAATGCTAAATTTACCTTAAATATCTATATTTCGTAACTGTTGCTCGGCATTGCCAAGCTAGGCATATCACTCTTAATCTTCCACGATTTTATGCAGATGGACGAAGATCAAATCTTTATTTCAGTTTAGTTATATTAACGTTCCATTTTAAAGCAAAACACTAGGGCTATTTTGAGGACGGACCTCGTCATTTTGAACCACGGTCAGATGACGAGGACCACACCTGAAGTGGCACCCCCTCTCCACACCACACCAGCGGGAGGGCGTTTGGCCTGAAAGATTTAACGTGCAAGATACCCCCTCAAACGACGGTTCTTCAGTGGAATCGAGTCTCGAACCTGAAACCCTCCGGTTCCGGGGCCGAGACCTTACCATCAGGCCACCGCGGCCCATCTTTATTTCAGAGTATATGAAAGTTTCCGGTGACTATTCTCGTTATTTTAATGATATATTTAGATTATGAATACATCGTTAAAACAGCGTGTTATGAATAATGAGAAATAGTATTAAATATTGTTATTAATGAAATGCTCATTAATATCAAAATTACTCATTATGAATATTGCCCATTAATGAGAAATAGCAGCAGATTTCGAATTCATTTTTGAGGATAATTTTATCTCCTTAGTCCTATTTTTTAACGTGCTTCAAAAGCATGGCGTATAAAGCACATATGTGCAAATTGTGAGCATTAAAAAAAATTCTGTAACACATGTTAAGTGAGCGCACTTCTATAACGTCACTCGTTCGTGTGACATGGATGGTCCAAATAATTCGCGTCTTCCTTCTCCGTCAGGAAAGCGTGGGATGAAATGGTTTCAAAACGAGTCCCTAATTTGGTTCGTCCGTCTTGCTAGAGTACACTCTACAAATTATCCGGCTCCTCAACATTTACTTTCACACATTTCACTTGCAGTAGCTACTTTCTGGCCCTCGGAAGGTATCAAACCATATCCTGAATAAATTTTGCTGCAACGTTAACAACAGAAATAATTTGTTTTTCATGATTTACTTTTAAACTGGAAAGAGAAAACAGAAATAAGTCGCGGATATTCAGCTCATTTACGTTGTATCACCATAATATCGTAAAAAAAATATGCCTCTTTTATACGTTATGTTTGTAAACAAATAAAAATGTCGAATTATCGTTGAACAAATGTGAAAAATCAGTTCTGGAATGATGAGTTGAATATATATTTGAATAATCTGTTCATGGAAAATACTAATTATAAAAAAGCAGTAATTTTATTTATAACTAGACGCCTTTGGCGACCAGCTGGTTCGCCAAGAGTAATGGGGTCTAAGATTTTCAATTAAATACTTATGTGCCTTGCTCTCTTGCTCCAATTAAATACTTATGTGCCTTGCTCTCTTGCTCCAATTAAATACTTATGTGCCTTGCTCTCTTTATAATTTCTCTGCCAGATATACTTAAACTTCGAAAGTCACGTAACACTGATTTACTAAATTAATGATATAGATGTTGCAAACGATCATAGAAACCTTTGTCTTGTATTTCTTTTTTAGAAAACATAACATTTAATATTTATTTAATTTCATTCAATCACCTGGTGAATGTTACATTTTTTTTTATATTTAATTTGCAGTCATAGTTAATTTATTTTTTAATTTAAACTTCTGTCAGTATGATTTCAACAGCTTAATAAAAGCTATTTTTTCCCCTTTGTTCGTTCATAATTTATTTTAGAAAATGTCACATATTATATTTCTTTTATTTTATCCAGTCACGTGCTAAAAGTTGCATTTCTTTAGATTTAATTTGTAATGATAGTTGTTGTTTTTTAGTTTGAACTTCCGTCAATAGGATGGCAACATGCTGATAAAACCTAATTTTTCCCCCTTGACGTGCTCGTGCAGATTAAATGTTATTGTTTTGTCCGAAATATATTGTTGTAAAACATGGTTAAAATATTTCTTTAAAAATTCGTTAAAAATAGAAGCTTAAGTTATACATTAAAACACTGATACCATTAGAAAGCTAATTTTTTAATCTTTAAATTGATGTAAAAATCATGTTTGTGCGATCATATTTTCGGAAGTTATAGCGGAAAATCATCGAAATTTCGCTTAAATTTTAATTAATTCAAATTCTAATTAAAAATTGGAAAAAAGGGCCCCGAGGTGCACATTCCGGACCTTCAAGGTATACATGTACCAAATTTGGTAGCTGTAGATCCAACGGTCTGGTCTGTAGAGCGCCAACACACGCACACACACACACACATTGAGCTTTATTATAAGTATAGATTACATTTCATATATATTATTATGTAATATATTTAATTTTTCATATATATTACATATATTTAAAAAATTATTTGTAAGTGTAGGCAATAACAAAAAAAAAGATGCAAATAAAACCAAAACTCAGATATGTAAAAAGGTATATTTTAAAACTTTTAAAATTAGCACCAGGAGCATAAACGTGAGTATAAAAATTATCACCAGAAAATTATGGTCTATTTTAGTGCAATGAAGCTCAGTTCAATTATATTAAAGTTCGTTTTGAAGCAACACTAAGGCTATTGTGAGACCGATTTCGCAATTTTGAACCTCGGTTAGAAGACGAGGACGACACTGAGATAGCAACCCCTTTGCAGCTGGAAGATTTTAGTGCAATGGAAGCATTAATAAACAATCTATCTTTCGTGCTTCGACGGTATTACTTAAATGTAGCAATGTGTATTAAGTTATTTCTACAGATTACCCATTTTTAAACTACGGGTGTTTAAAACTCTCTTGCAAATCCAATTTATTTCAATCAATATACACAGCATTTTATTTCCCCTTTATTTAGTTTGTAGATTTACGTATTAAAAAGGAATAAAAGTTCTCCTGCTGGGAGGCAAAGATTCTTTACTATCTGACAACATAAACTGTTGATGTCCGAAATAGTCAAATTAAGGCTCGGAAATCAATTTTCAAGAATAAATATCGAAGATATTGCAGCTACCGGAAAACCTTAAATACCTAAGTTGTTCATCTTAACGAGGCATTAATGTGGATTTATTTTTTTATCTTCAATATTAAGAAAGCTAAAGCGAAATGAAATTTCCACCCACTTTCAGCAACATGGGACATTAACGAACTCGTTCGAAATTTTTACATTTCTTATTCCAAGCCGGTTAAAATCCAAACAAAGTAGAAATCCTGTTCACAAAATAACATGACCAAAGCGTTATATACATTACTTTTGAACGAAGGGTAGTCTTAGGTTCAAAGAGTCATGATCGATGGAGAACTGGAGACATTTTCCTACAGTCTTGTCATCAGAGCTATTGCAATAAGTAGTCTTCCTATAATAATAGTTTATATTTCTAGTGCCAGCAAAAAAAATCTGCAGTGCGATTTTAGGCTAATAAGTCGTATTACTGACCTCCGGCCCGCCCGAAGGCGCACGGATTAACGTCGCAAGACTGAATGACCTGGCTGCCACAACAGCGACATTGGTGGGAACTGTGGTTGAGTCCTAAGGGACATCAACGGCCACGGTACAACCCTTCCCGTAGGGAGTACGTCCCATCATCAATGGGATGGTCAGTGCCCTCACTTACTATTGTACCCACCGGGCTGGCGAGATTCAACCACCATACCGGAAGCATTTCATTCTCATATCCAGGTGCCCCCCGAGGAGGATTTTAGGGTTATAAAATAATATTTTAAAAGAAGCATTCAATGTAATTAGCGTATTCTTAAGGAACACTTTAATACAGAATTATCAAATAGTCACATTCCCTCCTTTTTTTTCCCAAAAAGGTTGTGGTTTAAAGGATCCATTTAAATTGAAGGCCAAATCGATGAGGATTTAGTGTATTATGTCGTTATTCACAAAATCATAATACATATGCATAAATATATAAAATGCATTTTGTAAACTAAATTATAAAACTTAAAAAAAAAGCAAAAGTACAAAAAATTAATTCTGAATAGTTAAGTCCTAGCAAAATTATAAATACTCAATTAACTCTTTCTTTCGATTTTTCCTATAAGGAGCGAACACATTTCATAACTGCATTAAATGTTTTTTTTTTTTTCAGTTATGTTTATTTTATAGAAGAAGCGAAATAAGCGAATGCTTCTTGCACTTTGTCAGAGCCGAAATACTTCACAGATTTAATTATTAGTTGTTTTTACTCAGAGTGAAAAGACACTACTTTTCTGCATAAATTGAAAAGGCTTGTTTCTTCTTTCAAAATCAAATATGAGAATGATATTGCTGAAAGTAAATAAGTTCTATTAAATTAATCAGAGATAAGATTACTAATCAGGATGATTGAGCGAGATTAAATAGCACCCGGAACAAAAAAATGTTACGAATCTGAATTATTGCTTCCCTGCGTATTTAGCTCCTTAGTAAGAAAGAAAGTTTTACAGATATTTTAATGGATGTTAGATGGATACTAGGTTAATGATTTTTGACCTTGAAACAAAAATGAAAGTTATACAAAAAAAATTACACGAAATAAAGTGATATTTCTATTAAGAATGGAGTTTGGGAATTCTCCTTGATTTTTCAATGCCTTTTCGATAAATATATATGTAGAAAGTCAGACGAATGAATTATTATTTTAGAGCGTGGTTCGCAGAGCGAGCTCTCCAGCTATTTTACATTGAGCACTGTGTTCTACTCTTTTTATTTAATTAATGATTCGGTATCTGTTGGTATGTTGTTGATTTCTGCAAGTGCTCTCTTTGTGGACGCCCTGTTACATTGTTGATACCGTGTATCCTCGTGGATTAAAGTGCCATTTTCCGTATCGTGTTTCTTCCGCCATCTTACCATCTTACAAGTAACAAGAATCAGACGCATATTTTCAATACATAAATTTGTAATAAAATATATCTTCAATATATATATCTCCTCAGTGTCCAACATTATTAATAATAATAGTGATGGATTTTTTAAATTTAAATGCAAACATTTTGCACATATGTGATGAAATAAATGCTTATATAATTCTTTAAAGTTATTCTTCTTTTAAAAAGCTTTCTTTAATCAAATACACTTGTTCCTTAGCTTCTGTTCATAGCTGTTCTACTGGCGCTGCCTCTGAAACGTTTCGATTCGGTATTTACACAAAATGATTATTTTTCGCTTGAGCGCATCACCAATTTCCTATGACAACTGAATAGCGTATCATAAAATGCATTTAAAAGTATTTTTCGTCTCTTCATTCAATGTATTGTGCATAAATTTGTAAAACATAATGCAATGATAAAAGATATCTATCTTTACGCCACGGATTATTGTCTGGATTTTCTACATAATCTTTGGGAAATTTTAGCAAATTACCGTGTTATAATATCGATAAATTTCCAAAAGTAAACCAACATTCAAACAAGATTTTTTTAAAAAAGAGTTCTGGTAAATTATTTTCTTGTAGTGGGAGAATTAAACTTCGTAGAATTGTTAAGTTAAAAAATTGTATTTTTCTTTGTTACATTTGTTTGCGAAGGTAAAAAAATATATAGAAACTTCCAATTTCAATTTTTTTTAACTGTATATGAAAGCTTTGACTCTAATCTCGCAAATGAAAATTCTGTATGGAAAATTTTAATTGGAAATGGTCAGAAGTATTTAAATTAGTTACTTAAAGAAAAGTAGGGAGTGCAGTCTTCTTAAAACTTTCTTGTATACTCTCTAATAAAATTTTTATGTCAGAGGAATTTTACATTGTATTTACATACAATAATTCAGAAATATTAACCTTTTGTCGCGAATTTAACCTTTTATCTTAAATTATTGTGTCATCCTTGGCGAGTTTGTGATTAATCCTGACCTGCGGGTAATAGCATCCGAAAATCGAGTGCTTTAGACAGGCTTTTCTCAAACGATTGAAACAAAAACTTGACTTAAAGCTGCACTTGTAATCCCATACCAGATTTGAAGTATTTAAGTCAAATGTGGTAATGAATTATCGCGTTTACTTGGTTCAGAAAGTACAGAACGACAGACAATCAACATGTAGTTGAATTTAACTCAAATTTTGACAGGTTTTCACACCTATATATATTAAATCTATGCACCGAATTTGATCTGTCTATCTGTCTTAGTTTTGTAATTATTGTGTTAACTTATTTTCGAACAACTAGCGAATGAACTTCTTTTGGGCAAATTTTACTCAAAATCTGATAGAAATCTGCAAATTTGGTTTAAAGATCATATACCATTATTCATCCTTCTTGCAATAAGCTTTTTAAATTACCTTTGTTTCAGACAGAGACTGACGTTGTCCAAACGTGAGTTTTTCGAGTTCAGTTTGGTATAGAGTTCTAATCCAGTCTAAAATAGCTCTATTGTTGCTTCGAAATAAAGTATAACAGTACTAAACTAAAATGTATTAAAGCAAAAGTTTATTAAATTCGAAAATTAAATTGAAGAGAACAGTTACAGTTTAGTTTAGCTACATTAACGTCTCGTTTTAAAGCAAAAATAGGACTATTTTGTGACGGACCTCAAAATTCTGAACCACAGTCAGATGACGAAAACGACACTTGAGATGGCAATCCCCTTTCCAAACTCTTCACACCACTCCAACGGGAGGACGTTTGGCACTGCTGTGGTGCTGTGGAAGGGACGCAACAGATATTTAATTAACACCAGATCCACTTACATACCGGTTCTTTGGTGGAATCTGGTCTCAAAGTTGAAACATTTCTCTTTCAAATCAGAGATCTTACCATTCCTCGAAGCCCGAGAAATGTTACAGATATTACATTAACACGATGCATTAAATTCAAATCGAAATTTACATCTTTAATAATTAAAATATTAATAAAATTTTCATCTTTTAGTAAGCGAAAAATTCTTCAGTATTACTCTTCATCTTTCATGTGTAAGGTTATTAAGTATTCATTTTCAATTTTTTTGTTGCAATTGAGCAAAATAGAAGTACATTCAAAATATACTTTTTGGTAAAGAGCAAAGTTCCGAAGGGTAGTGGAAGTTTTTAATGTTTACTATTTTTATTTATTATTTTTTAGGGTATTTTTCGCTTTACTAAAGTTTTAAATCACATGGATGATATAAAGGAAGAATTAAATAATGTTTCATGATGCTTTCCCACTGTCATTACAAGAATTATGTTTAAGATATTGAGAGGTTCTAGGAAACCAAATCTGGCAACAGAAGGCTAAAAATCAAGAGTAGAATGCGTTTTGAAGAAGTTCGTTTCGATTGAAATTTTTTTATTTTCGATGTAGCGAGGTTTGTGTAAGCAAATTTTACTCATCAATTGGGGGATGGGGGCTACAAATTAGGAGGAATCCATTCAGCGATACAATAGCATTAAAAAGTCCTGAGCGTAAGATTGATTAAAAATACAAATATATTCATTTCTGAGGTCTTAAAATTAAATTATCTTTTTAGATAATTTTTTTCTATAAAATAATTACTTTTTTGAAGTTAAAATTAGGATTAATGATTTCAAATATTACCTTAAAAATGCTCGAGTAACATTGAGTCAAAAATTAATTTTGAGCATCAGATCAAATAAAAAGAAAATATTTATGCATATTGAATAACACATTTCCACAATGAAATGCTTTTTCTTCCCAAATTAACTGATGCAAAGGCGTGAATTAAAAAAAAAAAGAAAAACTCTGAAATTCTTGCTGTCGCGTGAAAGTTTTTTAAACATGATTTACTGACCATGAAATCGATACAAAGTTGCTGACCGCTCTGAATCATTTAGTTGAGTCAGAGATCCTCCAAAATGTTGCAGCATTATTGGCAAAATGCCCATTTTAGAATCTGACAGCTAGAGATGAGGGAAAAAATTCCTTTTTTCAGCACAATGTTTATTTAAACGTGGTCTCCCGAATACACCCAAGTAATTATAACATATGCGGACCACGCAATCGAGTCACTGCGCCGAAATTTCGTCTGCCTCTTCCGCTATCCAATCCACCCTGAAGTAGAGGGAAAGCAAGACTAGACGCGTTGTCTGCCAGCGCTGCGACTATCGTCTGTCTGTACCTGGGTCAATGGCCCACTTTCTGCGTCGGGAAATGAGGTCTCCCCCGCCTCTACGCCAAAAGACAATGCAGCTACTCACCAAAGGAGGCCGACACTCCTTTTCCCCCACCCCTTCAGTCTTTAACTACATTTAACAATCCTAGATCATTATCGACTGTAGGCTTTCGGCCTATCACATCGTTTGCGCTTTTAGCGCCATTTTGGCAGAAGTTCTTGGAAGGTTTCGGATCCATTCTTTTTTTTTTCTTCCTCCCCTTACCTTCCTTTCCCCCTTTCTTCTTTCTTTCCATTTCTGGTTTTCACTTTTTTTGTTTTTGTTGTTCATTCTACCGTGGAAGGAGAGAAGCTTTTGCTTTCGTTTTCGGAGCATTAGCTACCATAATGGGACGTTCGGGTTTTTCCACATTCAAACATAGTAACGACTGCGGAATAACAGACGCTAAAAATTGATATCGAGAGAGCAGAGAAGTAAGGAAAATAAACTTGCAAAATTTTAACACAAAAAATATTGATTTATAACTATTTTTTGAGAATTCATGGAAATAGCGTTATATATCAAAATGAATAGGAATGTGACTATCGAAAATTAAATCTTGTTGCAATCGCTATTGAAAATGATTTATTCCACATTTCTAATACTACTCTTTTTTTTTCCCTCCAAAACACTTTTGTATGAAGTTGAAGATATTATTCATACACATTAAAAATGTGGAGAAAGAAGCACCCTTAAAAGATTACTTATGATACTATCATCTTTCGTTTTCGCTTATTTCTATGAATTTTAAAAATAAAATTCAATTTTGAAAGAGAAAAAAATGCTTCTGATTGAAAACGATAATTAATAATGAGTACTGTAATTGATATGTTTGTAAATAAAAAAATAAACTTGAGCAAAATAGCGGAATATCATTTCACAACTAACCGGTCTTTTTGCCATATAATAAAACAATAATCTAATATTTATATTTAATCAATTCTGTTGGCATTAGTCTAGTGGAAGATTTAAGTTTTAAAGCTAAATGCCTATCGCTTTTCTGGAGTGTAAGCTAGAAGTGGAGGATGTCCAATCAGATGTCATCTTAGTTAACTGATAATAGTAACAAATTATGTCACAACAAGTAACCGTCTAAAAATCCCTTCTTAGTTCTTTACTTTATGACATCATTGACTATTCCTTCTTTTATAAATGTCTTAAAATGTATGGAATTGCAACAATATTTGCATTTAATCTTCGAAAAAAAATGATCTTTACCCACAATTACCAAACTTTTTTATTAATATTAGAAGTATGCATTTTTTTAAGAAGATTTCCGAAATTCACTAATATTTTCATAAAATCCCCTTCCTTAATAAAAAAAACTATAAAATAAATTGGATACTTTTTAAATCTTCTCCAAATATATATATATATTTAAGACTGGGAAAGAGAAGTCAACAGCTATTTATTAAAAAAACGGAAAAGACACAGTGAGCCATTAGCATGACGAAGGTGCACTCAGAACGTAATATGAATTTTTCGCCTTTAATCGGCATTTGTTGTTAAGAAGTATAAATAGCACCAAAGATTATTTTATTTTTTCGAACCTCAATCATAAATGAGTTTAAAAGTCGACTAACTTCTCCTCAATTTACGTTATTGAAATAAATATATTAGTTTTGTCTTCATGACATTCTAGGCACCTATATCCTTTCTTACCAACCAGCCCACCCCAAATCCATTACAACTTAGTAATGGTATGGTAACGATTACACGTACAAAAAAAATTAATGCTAACTTCGTGAATTATATCAAGCGCCTAAGTTGCTTAGTTTCGGACCTATTGATGTCTTCTATTTTGTTAAAATAGTATAACTTGGGTAGAACAGTCATTTTAATACCAGATAATGAAATAAAGTAATAGCATATTATATTATTGATGTTATTTATATTTCTTACAATTAAGAACCATAAAATAATCGTCTATAATCACATCAAATACATTGAGGAATTGACCACACCTTGTATTGTGATATCACAAGAAGCATTTTGGATAAAAATTCTAGTATTTATTTGCCAATCAAAAATAATAATAAAAAAGGACCGTTCATTAAATAAAGTGCCTCTGTATCGAAAAACATTCCACAGAAGGTTTTGTTTTCAAAGAGACCGAAACTTTCTCCGGGGAGGAGGGCCAGACTTCTCATTTTTAAAGGGCCCTTCTGCTACGCAATACGCAAAAACCCGTTTAAAAGTTCAGTAACTTGATCATTAAAATATGCCCTTGACAAACTTCTAGTTATGCTGGAGTTATTTCCTTCAATACTTACTGACAAGGTAGGAACTTTGCCCTATTCGCGGTATTTGTTATCTTAAGGAAAGCTGGTTTAGTGGAAAATGACGTCTTTCTCTCGCCGGTCGGCCTACATTCTGCGCATGCACCAAAAATACGTCATATCTCTTACGTGAATGAAAATTGCACAAGGTTATTTGTTCACTGGTGGGGCATTTAAATAAGAATAGGGCTAAAAGATTAATTGTAGCTTGTTAAATAGATAAATATTCAAGTGAGATCTGGATTCTGTATGAAGAAATCGATGTTTTTTTATCGATAGATGTATCTTCTCTGTCGGATAATTCAAATAAAACTCATGAATGGCTTCTACGCTGCAGATAGTGGTGGTTCGCGCAATGTAATCATGTAGGAGCTCCTTCGTATACGCAATGCTGCAGTTCACCACAGTTTAAATTCTATTCTAAAATATTTTGAATAGTTGAATTTTTAGTAGATAAAAACAATTTAATAATTTTTGTCCTGGCGTTATTGAATTTAACAAATAAACCATAGTTAAATTATTATTGATTTTTTATTTTATTTTCATTCAGAGGCAAATCAAGATAAATGTTTTCGATCATTTATTTTGCATTCCTTATTTTCATTTACGGCTAAACAATTAAAAAAAAATCATCAAACTGAAAGATTAAAACAAATACGCATGTTGGGATGTTCGTTCTATTTATTAAAATTAAAGCTTAATTGTACAGTATATTCAATTTTTTATTTGTTAAAAGTTATCCTTACTTTTATTTATTTATTTGTTATAATTATTTTATTTACATTGAAACATTACACTCGCGAAAAAAAAAAATTCTGCAAAAGAAAAATATTAAAATCCTTCTTCTAAAGTCTTTAAACGTGAAGAAGGAACTGTCTCAGAAATACAAATAATGGGAATGCAATTTTGTGTTGTTTGGATTTTCTAAGTGCAGACCAGGTTTGTTGCACGCTTGATTGTGTGATGCTCCTCCCATAGCTTTCTCCAATACAAGTCTCATTTTGCTCTTAACTTTGTTTCTCTTAACTTTTTCTCTTTAAATATCTGGTTTTAGATTCACTTTCACTTTCTCCCGATTTATCTACTTTACAAGAAATTCATTTTCTTTTGTTAGAAATTTATCCACGGGGAAAAAAAAAAAGTACACACATACATGGAAGTCTCTTTTAAAATACGGTCTTGGAGCATCTCATATTAACTACTAGCCGCCTTTGGCGACCAGCTGGTTCGCCATGAGTAATGCGTTCTAAAATTTTCAATTAAATCACATATTCATTAGCTTTGAAGTAATTCCGGGCATTGATTGGCCTGAAATTAATATTTTCTTCAGGATGATGGACGGAAAGTTCTAAAAGAACACGTTTTCCTAATAATATTCTTTTATTCTTATAAATTAATCAGTTTTAATGATTGATTTAGAAGACTGATTGATGTAGCAACTTTTATTTAAAATATAAATGAAAATATTTTGTAAAATATGGCTCACAGAGCAAAGTATGAAGAAATCTAAAACTCATTATTCATCAATGCATTGTTTGACTCAAGCTACATAAAATGTAATTATTTACTTCATTTAGATCAAATTAATAGTATTAAACAATATATATGTCTATTAATAATATTCTACAAATTAGCCATTGGACCGGAATTTGAATGCATATCCTGTATAAATAAAGATAATTTATTGAATTAATGATTGAAATATTGCAAAAGATCATAGGATCATTTGCCTTGCATTTATTTTTTTAGAAAATATCACTTTTTATATTTATGTTATTTTATCCAGTCACGTGTTGAAAGTTGTATTTCTTTAGATTTGATTTGCGATGATAGTTTTTTTTTTAAATCTGAACTTCCGTCATTGTTTTCTTTTATTTTATCCGGTCACGTGCTAAAAAAACATGGTTAAAATATTTCTTTAAAAATTCGTTAAAAATAGAAGCTTAAGTTATACATTAAAACACTGATACCATTAGAAAGCTAATTTTTTAATGTTTAAATTGATGTAAAAATCATGTTTGTGCGATAATATTTTCGGAAGTTATAGCGGAAAAACGTCGAAATTTCGCTTAAATTTTAATTAATTAAAATTCTAATTAAAAATTCGAAAAAATGGCTCCGAGGTGATCATTCCCGACCTCCAAGGTATACATGTACCAAATTTGGTAGCCGTAGGTCCAATTGTCTGGCCTGTAGAGCGCCAACACACACACACACACACATTGAGCTTTATTATAAGTATAGAATTTGAAATTTTATGAAATCAATTTCAACCAATGTTTATTTCGGCAAAATATTGACTGTCTGGTTAATATAGTTTCTATGTTTAATTATCATCTTCTGTAAGTTGTATTGTAAAAATATAATTGAATTTTGAAAATCCATGTGAAATAAATATGGATTTTTTTTCTTGCCTTTATTTCATAACTGTTTCAACCTAGTAATCATCTTAAGTTAGAGAATGAGAAAAAAGAGACAAGATAACCGAATTCGTCATTATTATGAGTATTGAGGAGGGGGTAGGAGTTATCGGTCTGTTCTATAAACGAAAAACCTTTTTGTGTTTTTAACCCTCCAAGCGGCGGAGACGTCTTTTTCTGGAAGGCACAAACCCTCCGAAACGGGCGTAACCGTGTTTTTTCGTTCTGTTCAGTTGTTTCCGAGACGGGCGCAAACGGTTTTTTCCTACTTTCAATTGAAGCGTCGAAAAGGGCGAAGACGTGTTTTTTCTTCTGTGCCGTTCCCCTCCGTTAATGACCTTCTTGTCAGTGATAGATTACTTTACGATAACCCCCTAAAGAGAACCGAGTAGAAGCACTTGGCGCTCATAAAAGAATTCCTTTTCGTTAAATGATTTAAGTAGGAAGTATATTTCATGTGGTTTTTAGAAACTTATGAGAAAAAAAATCTTCTCACTAAATTTTACTTACCTAAATAATAACTTACGAACACATTCCTTAGTAAAGCAAAATATTTCTAAGTAGATTTTTACGTAAAATGTTGCTATTAAACAATTTTAAAATACGTCTAACGCCTTCAAAAGAATGACAAAAATAAAAATAATTTAAATAATTTATTTTATATATTTATTTAACTACTTTGCCTCAAAATTCATGACATGAATACGTTGACAAATTTTCAGTTAAGAAATAAAGACTGTCTGTTAAAATTTGATTTTTGATGTAAAAATGTTTCAATTTTCTTTTTCATTTATTTAAAAATACGGCATAAAGACTTGCAAGGAATTTCATGTTTTAATTTAATTATTTGTGTTTAAATTAATTTATTTTTTATGTTTTATTTTATTTAATTCGCAGTAATGTAAATTTATATTATAGGTTCCGAATCAAAAGTTATAATATATTTATAATAGCCATATTGTAAAATTCTTTTTTTTTTTTTTTTTTTTTTTTTTTTTTATTT